>LPNX010678837.1:292007-327259 GCA_001517045.1 Pseudotsuga menziesii
TCATTTAACCTACAGGAAACAGATAGATGCAACTACTACCATATTTAGCATTCTATGAGATTATTAAAAGGAATAGAATCCTATGCAGAGTGCTCCCACACACACAATCTACCAACAATATACAAATCTATGTGAAATATCCAATCCACAAACTCACATTGAAAAAAGGAAAACGTTATAGAGACTTCTACAATGAAACAAATATACTGATATCTCATCCACGCATAATAGAAACATGGAATTCTTCTAAGCAAATAGATATAGAATTTAGTTTATACACACAACAAAACTAAAAGTAAACAAACACAACTTATCTGATACTAAGAAACAAGAAAATGTGTCACATTGACACTGAGGGTCCCTCCCAAAGAACAACGATCTACCCTTTCACACTATTAATTCGTTGAATTCATGTCAAGAGAAAAATGTAGAACAGGAACATAGTTTTCATTTAAAATGTAAAATTATTACTACACACAGCGCATTCATTGACAGGTATTCTGAGCAGCCTCATGCCACTTATATAGTTTTTTACATTAGATGGGAGAAGGTCGACCCTTTCAGTGATCGACTTCTCCAAAATATCCCAAATTTAAGTATCCAACTATTTCATTTAAAATAAAAACCGAAAAGATGCGTTTCATAAACAATTTTCCAACTTCCACAACCAACTCCATTGATTCCTGGCAGGTGTAGGAGTCGAATTAGTGCCAACCGAAGAACCATGCCGGTGTAGTTTGATGGAGGGAAAAAACCCATGTGCATGTTTTAACCATAAATTCCTCCATAGAGGAAAACAAATTATTTTCCAAGTGTGTATGATAGGTCAAAAAGTCGTCTGAATGCAAATGGAGGTCCAAATGGACGTTTGAATGAACCTTTTCCCATTTTAAAAGAAAACTATATACCACAAAGTTTTAAAAAATTGTTAATTCACCATGTAACATGATCAATCCTCTGAAAATCACATGGAAACATAGTAAATAGAATAAAATAGTATATGGGTTGCAAAATATGTTAAATTGATTGAAATACTGGTTGATAACTTGTAATCTAGGATTACACAATCATCCTAGGCATATTTTATGTAAGTATTGTGGCAAAATTAGAGCAAAATTGAGACAAAATTGGGACACCAACAATGGTATTGTGAACATTCTTAGGGATATTGTGTTTGTAGGAGTGCATTATATATATGACCCATCTCATATGTGAAGTGATAGGAGTTGGAGCGTTCGAGGACCCCTCATTTTCACCCTTAGTGCGAGGATCCATGAAAATCCAAGTACCAAAATTAAATCCTTTACATCAAATTACCACTCATAATCCTTACTATATGGGAAATAGTTACAATTATGTGGATTCATATTGAGCAAATGTATAAGAGCTAGTCTCTCATATGCCAAAACCCAAATTTGAGTTGTGTGTTATATCCACGTTAATAATTCTCAGGGGGTAAACTTAAAGGAGCTTCACCCTATCGACTCTATGTTTAGGAGCCTAACCCTAAAGGACCCAAAGAGTTAAACCTCCAACCTCAAATAATTTGGTCTTGGAATCAAAAGCACCAATAAACTAAGCTATCCCTCAAGGCTATGTATATATGCAATTTTATGTATACCTTGTTACATATAAGAAACATTAAGTTCATTTTTGGGTATTTAGTGATGGGGATCATCAAAATATAAATATTAGAAATGCACCTTAATGAACCAAAAATATCACTATGGAGGTTAGTATTAAGGGGAATATATATAGAAACAAAAGTGATTAAATTATCCCTTAAGAAGAAGATGAATCAAGGCCAAATTAGATTCATGAATGAGAGAATATAGATTGTCTAAAACTACAAATATCTACATTTAGAGTTCAATGAATGTTTGAGATGGGATAGTGGCATGATTAAGATGCTCTAAGGTGACTCGAAGGATATTTTCCTTCTTCAAAACAAGTGAAATATGGAGGATATGTGGAATGGGATCTAATTATCTCTTTAATTCACAAATTGATAATACTAGTGTAGTGTTTCTTTAGGGTGAGATATTGTGGATCCAAAAAGGTTGAGAAGTGAAAACATTTCTAGATATACTTTATTAGTTCAATGAAGAAAATTAGATATTTAGTAACAACATTATTTATAGAACAAGTACATATGGGGGAGAAGAGTATTCTATTAGAAACTAAAATATTGCATCATGCATCCATAACTTTTGAGCAATGAAATGGATTTGAATACTTTCTTCTTTCGTTCATTCCTCTTCCATGTTATTTCATGTCCAATGGTTCTCAGATACATTAGAGGAAATTTCAACTCAAAATGGGCCTTTTAACTTTAACTCAAATTCCATGTCATAATGTGTTAGCCAATGAAATTTATTTAAATTTCAAATACCGTATAGGTCTTAAACACTTTCTTAATATAAATTTGGGGATAGGTATCATTAAAAAAACTACTTTTTTTGTTTGTATTTTCGACATATCTCTCGGTGTTTTTACTCAAATTTCAATTGGGAGAGATTGTTGGATGCGGAATTAAATTATGCATCCAACAAGTACCCACTCAGCATACTTTTGACGGACCTCGCTACCCCAAAAACAAGAAATACTTGAAAAAACATGATGATGACATCATCAACATGTTTTTCAGGTATTTCTTGTTTTTGGGGTAGCGGGGTCCGTCAAAATTATACCGAGTGGGTACTCGTTGGATGTGGAATTTAATTCCACATCCAACAAGCTCTCCCGATTGAAATTTGAGTAAAAACACGCGGAGATATGTCGAAAATACAAACAAAAAAGTAGTTTTTTCTTTTCTTCCTCCAAAATTAATAAATATTATTTTATTATTTTAACTATTAATTTTTTTTAGGAGGCCCATTTTGAGTTGAAATTTCCTCTAATGTGTCGAACTATCCTCAAATGGTTGTTTAGAAGAAAATTGTGTAAATAGATATCACTAAGCACAGTTGTCGACTAATCTGAGATCTCATAAAGGAACCACTTAAGCAATAACAATAAAATATCTAGATCAAAAGCTATAAATATCATGTGAATGAATCCTTTTTATATGTGTTTTAATACTAGTAAATATTTTGCACATGAATAAAGTTTCCATAATCAGCTTAATACTAGTGAATATTTTGTGCATTGACTTGCAATTACCATAGTTTACTGAATGTAATCTAAAGATTGCCATAATCATCATTAACTTATCAATGGAACCTTTCTTAAATAAGATTTTTAATCTTAGTAAGGATATACAATCAAATAAAAGTTCCACGGTCAAATATAATCCTAAGATATATCACATTGAGTTGCAACTATCAAAGTTGAATAAATGTAATCTAGAGATTTCCTTGATCAAGTTTGGCATTCTCAAAAATTTTCACATAGTTTCTACCATTGTTCTTGTGAAAGTGGTATAATTCGTTGATCAATTTTGGCATGCTCAAAAGTATCCACCAAGTGAGAAAGTTTAACTAATCAATCTATACACATGAAACTTTTAAAGTAAAATCTAGGATCAATAGAAAAAAATAAAAAAGAATCCTTAATATTTTCAAAGTGCCCTAACACATTAGGGCACCTGGAGGATAATCCCTTATTTTCCCCTCTCTTTTAAATGAGGGCCTTGATCAAGTTTGGCATTCTCAAAAAATTTCACATAGTTTCTACCATTGTTATTGTGAAAGTGGTATAGTTCCTTGATCAATTTTGGCATGCTCAAAATTATCCACCAAGTGAGAAAGTTTAACTAATCAATCTATACACATGAAACTTTTAAAGGAAAATCTAGGATCAATAGAAAAAAATAAAAAAGAATCCTTAATATTTTCAAAGTTCCATAACTCATTAGGGGACCTGGAGGATAATCCCTTATTTTCCCCTCTCTTTTAAATGAGGGTGCCTTAGAGAGGATAATCCATTTTTTCCCCTCTCTTCTAAACTATTAGTTACAAACAAAATTACATGATTGTGTCCTCATCATTCATAACTACAAAGGAAGTTGATGGCTTACGAAGATGGGCATCATTTCTTATAGTGATGATACACATCAAAGCGACTATAACATTTGAAAATGGATTCTATTTTTGTAACAACTTCAAATTTCCATGAGTAAAAAAGAAATAATACAGAAGGTTTAGATCTATAAAAGAGCTAATATGGTTTCACATAATATAAACTCTACATCCCCAAATTCAACTTCAGGACATAGCTTATAATGAAAACTTTTGTAAATAATGAAACTTAAAAACTTGAATAAGATCACTGCATAATGATTCATATGACATTATACTAGATACAACTTTTAAGACTTATGATCAATTACTTGATTTCAATTGTTGAAGTATCATACCTTCTTTTTTGTAAGTTACAGTTTGCGTGCATAACTTGTATAGATTCGTCATGTTTTTAACATTTTAAACCTTTTGCTTAGTAACCCTATTTGATGCTAGTGTCACAGGCTAAAGGTCTTACTTAGCTTCTATAAGCTAATGCATGTTTAACCTTGTACCAATGCAAGTGTTCTCAACAAAAAGGGATTAGTTTCCCCCTCCTTGCACTACTAAAGAAACTAAATAAGTTAGGTAGAAGTTCCATGGTGACACCAACATGGCCAAAGGGTAACATTAAGGGTTCAAAGGTGATTTTTCATTTACAAAACATGAAGAGGTCATTTTATACTATGCTTGACTTATTTCTACCATTAATTTGTCATTCCAATCAAAAATATTTTAAACTATAGGGGAAAATGGGTTTCGAACAAAAACCACATGGAGGTAGGAGGGATGATGCACATCATGGACTCCTTTAAAGACACTTTAAATGCCACATAATACTGGAAAAACATGGAACATATGACTTTAGGTGACAATTATAGGTACTTCGCTAATGTATTTGAAGATGAAGTAAAAAGAAAAAAGATAGGCAACTGAATCGGCTTTCATAATATATAACATTTATGCAGAAAAAATGTGTGTAAATTATTATAAAATTAGTTTCCATGAAATTGGGTTTTCAAATTTTCAGCACATCATAACATATATGTTTCTGCGGGTGCAACAATATATGAGCTAAATGATGTCAATTTTGTATAAAATATTGCGGACATACAAAACACATATGGGCCTAGTGCAACACTATTTATTCATAATTTTTCATGAATTATTTTTTATTATTATTAATCATTGAAGTAAAAAACGCTTGAAATAAAAACATTTTGTGCGGGTGCAACAATTTAGGGGAAAAATTAATGAAATACTTGATTTGTATATATAAGATCATAGCGGTTGCTATCTTCTAGTGCACCATATAGTTTTCCTAGGAAATTTTGAAGGCATTCAAAAGTTATATAAAAAACAAAAGATTTATCTATTTTTTAAAATTGACGTGTGTCATTTAGAAAAATAATAATAAATAAATGAAACATACTTTTAAAGGAAAAATTACATATTCAGAATCGTAAGATCATACTCTACAATATTCTAAATTTTCATAAAAAATATTGTGTTTTTCATAGCAAAACACACCATCGAAACTGAGCATATTGATAGAGTTTTAAAAAATAGGAAATAGCCCTGGTTTATTTGTCCTAGACAATAGGTTCGACAGTATGATGTTATTTCCGAACATAATTCCAAACCATATTCCCATCGAGTTTTTAAATTTTAAAAACACGCATATGCGTTTTGGAGTTACACATATCACATATGCGATTGATAACGCATATGTGTTTTGGCTTTAGTAGCTTCGAGAGTAAAAAAGTGTTTAATACCAAGTTAGTGGATAGTATTTGGGAGAAACCCCATCTAAAAAGAAGAGATCATGGTAATTATTGACCCCTCCAAATCGGTTAAGTGTGGCAAAAGGATGACGCTTAGCCTAAAATTTGTGAATGGTTGTGGATAATGAGGTCAGATTATTGGAGGTGCAAGGCACTTAAGACATAGAAGATGGTTTTTAGACTTAATGATTGAGTTTTATTTTCTAACCTTTCTCTAAGGATTGAAACTCATATCTAGCTCTAAAATATTCGTAATGGTACCAACACATATTCCACTATGAGGAGAAGGATTGCGAGATCATTTATGTTGTTTTGAAGCGTTATGTTTCTCCATGGACACACAAAAGCATCTTTTATGGCCTAATGCCAAGGTGTCTTCTCTCGAATATGTTGAGGCTCCAAGATGTATACATTGTGCTCGAGAACTCATAATCGTAGTAATATTCCCACTTGGAGGAAAAATATCTTCTTAAGACGTGATTTTTTTCGTTCAAGGCATCATTCTTGGGTCAATATTCATATAAAATTAATTTAGGGCCTATGGTACATGGTTTCTCCCAAAATTATGTCTGAGACCTTGATATCCATACGTAGTGCTCAAAACATCCTATTATTTCCAAATAACCCACATGGAGGCTACGGATATGCTCATGAGGTCATGTATGGTGGATCTAATTTCATTATTAAAACTATATTCTGAGAGTTTTTATCTATGGTACAAGTCATACGTTTCCTATGTTAACAATTTCCAAGACCCATGGATTCATATCTACTATCGAAAACCTTCTAACAACATCCATGTCACCACTCGAAGGAAATGGTAACTTCAAGAGGACATGGCTGGTCATTTGAGGTGTTATTCATGGTCATGGATTCCTATAAGTTTTTTTAGAGTCCAATCCCAATGTTTACTCCACCAACAATGTCGAAGGCCACATGGTGTGTCGGGCCTAAATATGCACTATCTAACACAACACTTAATTGTCAACCCAGGAAGGTAACTTGTGAGATGCAAACACTTTATATGCGGGATTAAGGCCAATCCTAATCTAATTTATTCTCAACTAGATTATTCTAATCTAGGGAATTATTCAAAATGTGTAATAAAAATATTTCTAATTTATCAATGATCAAACATATCCAAATGTAAAGCCCTAATATTACTTAGAATACTCTCACATCTACCAAACATTCAAATTTAAATTCATGTATTATCCTAGTTACAGAGATGAAAATACTCTTAAATTAAATTCAAAATAATTCTAAGACTGAAGCACAACCTAGGAACCATCTAACATAACTCAGAAACTTGAATAAACAGAAAACTATCTGTCAACACAGAAAACATAATAAGTTACAGAAAGTGAACTAAGACACAGAAAACATAGTAAGTTGCAGAAAGCAAACTTATGAAGTTGATGTATCATTTGAAACTTTAAAATATTTTATTACATTAATGGATTTTTAAGAACTACTATTATAGAGCTTACTGATTCATCTTAAAAATGAACTGTTTCTGTGATCAAAACTACTTCAAATTAACTTGTATTTTAAAACTCGAGCAGAATAACTATACTTTTCAAAATGAATACAATTACTATTTAAAAACAGAATTGAATAATCTTAAAGCTTTAAACCATAACGAAAAATGAATACCATCTATATATCCTACAATTTAAAGGAAAATATAATAAAGTTTATTTTATTGGGAACCAAGTTTTACAAACTTAATGTATGAATTTCAAACTCAGAATTTGAATCTACAACAAAACAAATAAGACTTACAATATTAAGTATTTAAAACAATATTTTTAAACTTCCCCTATTACCCGAGCTCGGTTCTAAACTAACAAGTACTATGAATACTATCTCATTACAGTAAATAAAGTATGATTCCTAAAGTTAATTGATCAAGCACAATTATTATTTCGAATGGAAACAAAAACAACTGACTAACCTAACTATAAACACTTAAAATTACAGAGAAAGGGCTTATGGTCTATGTTGGTGGATCCTTGCCAACAAGACCACAAGTCCTTAGGAAGTTTACTAACTAAAAATACTTAAGCTACAAGCATATAAAAATATTAGCAAGATAAACTGGATCAGATTATGATTTACCAAATTAACTGTGCTTTATAAAAACATTACAACTCTATCACATTCAGAAAAAGAACCAACAATTAGCAACGAAGCACTTCTATTAATCGTTCATTGTGTTCTGCATACATACCATCATCCTTGTCTACATACACGCTATTCTATTCTCTCCATCTATCTTTCTTACCCCCATTTTTTATCTATGGCTGTCTTTATATAGCTCACAGGATGAGATAACCATTCCTGTTTTTACAGTAACAACTCAATCTACTAATTAAGAATACAACTATTTGATCCCTTAATTGACGGTTAACAAGATATGCTTTGGTTTGTTGTCGAATAGAAAATATTCATCTCTATGGAACGTAGTGCCTAGAGATGAAGATTGCATTAATTTTTACACGAGTCATCAGTGAAATTGAAGATGCGGGATTGGATATGGAAAAACTCGGAGTTGTATGAGCAAGCTAGCCACGTATGGAAAGGATCATAATGATTAACTATTGTTGAATGCTAACGTGTGCTACAGAAATAAAAGCATGCTACATAAATGTAATTAGTCACAAAACCTTCAAGAAATAACATTTAAACATTAGATCAAAGGAAATTAATGAATTATCATACCTTAATAACTTGTTGAATATTTGGGTGAATATGTGAAAATTTAGAAGGATTTGTGGAATAAAAGGATCGAATGAAAATAACAAAGGTATATATCAAAGGTGTAAAGAGGTATAAAACAATGTCTATTTGGTGAGCCAACATACTCCCACGCCTGAGTATTGGTATGTCCTCATACAGACATGTCTTTTCAAAATCACAAAAAATTTCAACACTGATTTTTAACCTTGCTGACAAAATCAAAGATATCTAGTGCTTCACTGTCCTGTTTCCTGGAAAACCTCTCTCCCATGCCTATCTGTTTGCATGTCCCATGCAAACAAACCAGATACAGTCTTCAAAATTTCAAAACTGAGTTTTAATATTACTGACAAGGATTATGTGGCATTGGCCACAATGTTCAAGCTCTTACCAGCTGGATTTGATCGAGCTTTCAATTTATTTTTCAACATACTGATATGAGACAATTTCTTATAGTCCTCAACTTTCCAGTTCCCTACTAATTTCTGAAGGTGCTTTATACTTGCAACTGCTCTATCACGCTTTCCATTCAATTTTTCATTCTTATGTAGGAGCTTAAGACTATAAGTTCTCTAATGTTCATTATATGTCTCAGTCTCTGAAAGTAATAGATCTTGTTCTTATTGGTTTTGTTCATACGACATGAGCAGTGTATTAATCTTTCTAATATTCTTATTTTTATTCCGCAGCTGAGTAATTATAGAAGGAATGGATGAAGTAGCTGAGACTTCAGGTATATGTTCATCACAGGGTTCTTGTGTAGGCTAATGATAATCATAAGATCCATAATCAAACTATTCAGGATTAAATAGTTCAAGATCATATTCTACATGGACACATTTTGGAACAGGAAGATATTCATGTATGGGTTCAGAACAAAAATCAGGAAGGATGAAATCAAAAGGTTCAACATGTACAAAATCAAATTCTTGATGCGGTGATGGAGGAAGTGGACTTGGTGTATTTTTCTCAAGAAGACCTGGCTCTGAATCAGAATATTCCTCAATATCAACAAAAATATATTGCTATACATTGAGGGCTAAATTAGAGGGTTTAATGAACTATTTTTTCATGCTTCTGGTGGTTCGACGCTGCATTGGGGATTCTGCGACATTAGGGATTTTCAGTTGAGGTCGTTTCTTTTTGGATTTTCATAATACAAAGGAGAAAAGTTCAATTAGGGGTGGTTCTGGCTCTAGATCAGGGATGACTGGTAATTCATGACTTTTAGACTGAGGAGAAACAAGAATGTGGGGATAATGAGGGTTTACAGATGAAGGAAGACCCCAAATTCTTTCCAAAAAAATTACCCAACTATTCTTTCGGAGGTGCAGTTCATCCTCAATGACAATTTTGACCAACCCATGATGATAAAGACTATTATAATGGTTACCAGAATGCTTTTGAACCCTTCTCGACATCTTAGCTAAACTCTTGTATAGGAAATAGGGGAAATTCATTTCCAGTTCTTCTTCAAAATGCAATAGTAGGAAAATATGGCAGTTTAGGGTGGTGACATACCTTCCTTTGCAGGTCAAATACTTCTACAACACAAAGAGCACATTACTTATACAACACAAAGAGCACATTACGCCTTTCATCTTGCATCCAGTCTCAAGGAAATCCCTTCTTCTAGTTTACAGACTGATGTTCTTCTTTTAAAAACCTAGTACACACGATGTGTTCTATGGTTTTATTCTTAAACCAACATTCTCCTTGACGAGGCATACCAGTGGCACGGGCAACTATCATTAGAGGAATTTTCAATTTAAAATGGGCCTTCCAAAAATAATACAAATTCCAAGTCATCATGTATTAGCCAATCAAAATGATTCAAAATTCAAAAAGGGAGCACCTCTTAAATAATTTTTTAATATAAATTTGGGGATAGGTATCATAAAAAAACTACTTTTTTGTTAGTATTTTTGACATATCTCCCTGTGTTTTTACTCAAATTTTGATTGGGAGAGCTTGTTAGATGCATAATTAAATTGCGCATCCAACAAGTACCCACTTGGAATACTTTTTATGGGTCCCACTACCCCAAAACCAAGAAATACTTGAAAAAATGTGATGATGACATCATCATCATGTTTTCAGGTATTTCTTGTTTTTGGGGTAGTAGGACCAGTCAAAAGTATGTCGAGTGGGTACTCGTCGGATGAAGAATTCAATTTTTCATCCAACGAGCTCTCCCGATCGAAATTTGTGTAAAAAAACAGGGAGATATGTTGAAAATAAGAACAAAAAAGTAGTTTTTTCTTTTCTTCCTCCAAAATTAATAAATACTATTATTTTATTTTAAATATTATTTTATTAATTTTCCTTAGGAGGCCCATTTTGAGTTGAAATTTCCTCTAATGTTTCTTTGAATTTGCCATGATAAAATCGCCAATGTGGACGAATTTCCCATAAAATCCCTGGGCGAATTTCAGTGTAATGTCGTCATCATGCCCCTAAAATTTCTAAAAAAAATGATACTAGACACCTTCAAATATTTCCTTGTAGGCATTTAATTCGGGAAAACCTTCTAATAGACAAACAAAATTTGGTTCATGGCATGTAGCTCCCTTCCGCCGCATAATTTTCTTTGAGATTACAACTTAGACCAAAAATAGAAGATGAACCCAAAACTGGGAAAACGGTAAGGATTATTGGACAGGCATAAGTGTTCACAAAGTTCTCGAGGCTTCTAATGCAATGGGTATAACGGTATCTCATAAGCCCCGTATTTAACAATCATTCGAGTACATGGCATATAAAAGTCTGTCAGTGAAATGTTGAAATGTTGTGTAGGAAGATCAAAGGTTTCATGGATAAGAGAACATAATTATATTTTCAAAGGGATAAGATCTTCATCTATAGGAACTACATGCCATAGAGATGAAGATTCATTTATAAGGTGTAGGGATGATTATCAAATGATGATAGACAGAGGTAAGGTAAAATTAAAAGATCATGATGAAAACTAAAGGTAAAACAAGAGTATAGGCAAAATCATGGGCTTAGCAAGTACGTAGGTATAATCCATGATACAATTTCCTTAAATTCAATGCAAAAATATATTTCAAAGAAAGGATCGTTACCTTAAATTGATATTACCTTAAAGGACCAAGTTCTTCAAAATTACTTTGAATGTCAGTAGTTTCTGCTGCATGTTGCCATTTCTTTGACAGAATGGAGTGTCTGTGGCAGAGAGGAGTTTCTGTGACAAGGTGCTCCTGCTTTGATTCCAAATATTGTGTTGCTATAAAACTCAGAATATTTCTTCTAAGAGGTTTTCTACTATGTTGAATGTTACTATATTTCTGTAGAAAAAGAATAGGCTACTCTGTATGAAGGCTGCAACCACTGAGAACTGTCCATGATCACCGAGCAAAGAACTGCAAGGTCTTCATCAACCTCCTCCCCTTATGCAATTATATCGACGTGAATAAATTTATTGATGTCAAACATAGATAGAAATCATTGGATTACTAACCAATAGGGAGAGTTGTTAACCAAAGCGAGATATTCCACCCTTAATGTTAATGGAAATCAAGGCACTTGGTACATCCTAACAGTCATGAATAGATTTGTTGGACTCAAATGAACTGTGGAATTCTCTTGCAAAGAAACATTAATAAACTTCCTTAGCAAATGACAAGGATTCCTGCCATTAAGACTTGCAGGCTCCAAGGTACCTAAAAGTGTCTCCAAGCTTCAAACCCAAAAACTGTTTTGGAGTCTGCAGATTGAAACTTGCTGAAAGGAGAGACTTAATAAATCTCCCATCATCCAGCTGAGCACATAACAAAAGATGATTTTTGCAGAAATGAAGTATCATCAACAACTTTATTATGGATCCTAGCTAGCTAGTCTCCTGGTTTTCTAGCTAGACCCTTGCTAGACTGTGCCAGAAATCTGGTTTTCACAGTAGAGCTTTATTTTTTCTTTACTTTTTTTTTTCATTTTTTATTATTCCCTACACTACCCTATACTACTGGAAGTAGAAGTATCCTTTCAAGTGTATGAGTACTTCTAGTGTAACCACCTACAAATCAAGATTTTTAAAACATTATTGATCACATAATGTATATGAAAAAATACCATGACATGAGGAACCAACTTTTCATATGATCTGGTTTTCAAAAATTGCTGAAGAGTAACAGGCTGGAAAAGAAAAACTGACTCAGTCCATGACTTAATAGATTCTTGACTAGCTTGTCTTTCTTCTTTAATATCCTTAATTTCTAAGTGAAGTTGATATTCTTCCTCTGCTACCAGGAAAGCAAGAAATTCTATAATTTCATGTTCTAGTTGTTCTTCTTTTTCAGTTGCTTCCCCTGATTCTTGAGATCCCTCAACAAATAAGAAATGAGAAATGTGTAGATCAGGATCTTCATGCTGAGGATACTTGTAGATATGCTTCCCACTTTGGAAGATGCATTCTTCTCCAGATATGGATCTAATACTGCAACAAGGATTGAAGAAATCCTTTGTAGTAATAATCCCTCTACAACAAATCTTGGATCATCTTTAAACTTGTATTGGTTCAAATGTCCTGCTTGATAGGTAGGTTAGGAACATGGCTCTTACAACACCCAATTGTAAAATTCAAACTTTAGAACTATTTGTAGAAAACTCATGCATGCAGGAAATCAAATACATTTAGTGCAGAAATATAAAATTAACTTAGAGGCAAAGAAATTGAAATTAAATGTTATGTGTGTAAAACTGGCCCAATATGTAGATAATGCAATCAAAATTTAAAATGAAAACAATCCAACTTTATACTATAAAACCATAAACATTCCTACTTAAAGGAAATCCTACTATTTGTTGAAGAAAGAAAACAATTTTGCATACTATTACAAAGGATACATAGTATATCAAAAGCAACTGCAGGGAAAGGAAAAATTTTGAAAACAGATATTCTTGAAACTAACCATGTGAGACTAAACTATCTACATTTGGAGAAAGAGAAACATTCTAAATAAATAGAACAAACTTGTGTAGAAAAGGAGAAACAAGGTTTTTGGGGTAACCCACTATAGTGGATGCACAGTTTCTTACCTCTCATCTTACCGTTATCCCCTCCCCCTTGTTGTGTAATACAAAAACAACCTATCTATACTCTAATCCCTTTAGCAACTCTCCGACAACGACGCCAAAAATATTGGGCCTAAATATGCACTATCTAACACAACACTTAATTGTGACACACATGAAGGTAACTTGTGAGATGCAAACATTGTATATGCAGGATTAAGGCCTATCCTAATCTAATCTATTCTAAACTAGATTATTCTAATCTAGGGAATTATTCAAAATGTGTAATAAAAAGATTTCTAATCTATCAATGATCAAACTTATCCAAATGTAAAGCCCTAATATTACTTAGAATACTCTCACATCTACCAAATATTCAAATTTAAATTCATGTCTTATCCAGAGATGGAAATACTCTTAAATTAACTTCAAAATAATTCTAATAGTGAAGCACAACCTAGGAACTATATAACATAACTCAGAAACTTGAATAAATAGAAAACTATCTGTCAACACAGAAAACATAATAAGTTACAGAAAGTGAACTAAGACACAGAAAATAGAGTAAGTTGCAGAAAGCAAACTTATGAAGTTGGTGTATCATTTAACACTTTAAAATATTTTATTACATTAATGGATTTTTAAGAACTACTATTATAGAACTTACTGATTCATCTTAAAAATTAACTTTTTCTATGATCAAAACTATTTCAAACTAACTTGTATTTTAGAACTAGAGCAGAATAACTATAATTTGCAGAATGAATACAATTAATCTTTAAAAATAGAATTGAATAATATTAAAGCTTTAAACCATGACGAAAATGAATACCATCTATATATCCTACAATTTAAAGGAAAATATAATAAAGTTTATTTTATTGGGAACCAAGTTTTACAAACTTAATGTATGACTTTCAAACTTCAGAATTTGAATCTACAGCAAAACAAATCAGACTTACAATACTAAGTATTTAAGATAGTATTTTTAAAATTATTCTATTACCCGAGCTTGGTTTTAAACTGACAAGTACTATGAATATTATCTCATTACAGTAAATAAAATCTCATTCCTAAAGTTAATTGATCAAGCACAATTCTGATTTCTATTGGAAACAAAAACAACTGACTAACCTAACTATAAACACTTAAAATTATAGAGAAAGGGCTTATGTTCCTTGTTGGTGGATCCTTTCCAACACGACCACAAGTCCTTAGTAATTTTAAAGACTAAAAGGACATAAGATACAAGCATATAAAAATATTAGCAATATAAACTGGATCAGATTATGATTTACCAAATTAACTGTGCTTTATAAAAACATTACAACTCTATCACATTCAGAAAAAGAACCAGCCATTAGCAATGAAACACTTCTATTAATCATTCATTTTGTTATGCATACATATCATCATCCCTATCTACATACACAGTATTATATTCTCTCCATCTATCTTTCTTACCCCCATTTTCGATCTATGGCTCTCTTTATATAGATCACAGGCTGAGATAACCATTCTCATTTTTACAGTAACAACTCAATCTGCTAATTAAGAATGCAACTGTCTGATCCCTTAATTGACGGTTAACAAGATATTCTTTGGTTTTATTTCGAATAGCAAATATTCATCTCTATGGCACGCAGTGCCTAGAGATGAAGATTGCATTAATTTGTACATGAGTCATTAGCGAAATTGAAGATGTGAGATTGGAGATGGATAAACTCGGAGTTGTATGAGCAAGCTAGCCACGTATTTAAAGGCTCATAATGATTAACTATTGTTGAATGCTAACGTGTGCTGCAGAAATCAAGGCATGTTGCAGAAATGTTATTAGTCACAAATCCTTCAAGAAATAACATTTAAACATTAAATAAAAGGAAATTAATGAATTATCATACCTTAATAACTTGTTGAATATTTGGGAGAATATGTGAAAATGTAGAAGGATTTGTGGAATGAAAGGATCAAATGAAGATATCAAAGGTATATATCAAGGGTGTAAACAGGTATAAAAGAGTGTCTATTTGGCGAGCCAACACTGTGCCACTAATACATATGAGAAAATTTGCGACGGTTTTTCATTGCTATTTCCATGTTTAGTCATCTCAATTGCGACAATATCGGTCATGATGTTTCGTGGAAATTATTTCATCGCTATAACGATAAACTTTATAAGTTGTCGATATAGAGACGAAAACTGGCCTCCTCATGTCCTCTATACAGTGGCGTTGAATTTGAAAATTTTTAATTCATTTTGTACGTTTCGTCGCTCTATCGACAAAATTATCATTTCTGTAACGACAAAAATATGGCCAAAAAATTGCTAGTTAAAATTTTGGTTCCACGAAAAACCGTGGACCAAGTTCCAACGAACATTTGTCTCTATCTCAACGAATTATGGAATTTGAACAAAAATTTCTTCCATGCAAAACCGTGGAAAACCAATCTCTATCAGCGAAATCTGCAAGTTGAACTGTAATTTTTCCACGAAATTGCGTCGCTATAGCGACGGTATTCGTGGAAAGCTACTCAAGGTTTTGACGGTTTTGTAATACCTGTGACGAAAGTGCATCGATATTGCGACGAAACATGTAGGTTTAAAAAAAATATAAACCGTGGAAAGGAACATTCCTTTCCACTGTTTTGGATCTTGAATAAGTGCTTGTGATTGAAGTGCAATCTTGTGATTGAGGTGCAGTCTCGTGGACATCTTAATTATGTTTTCGACCAGATTTAATCAGCGCTACAGAGCATATTTCCAGAAGGTAATTTCGAGCCACAAACTGGGGAAAACCTACATGCGATTTGATTTTTTAGGGATGAGTTTAATACATGTAAATGATAGAAATTTTCAGATATTATAAAATAAAAAATGAAATATGAATTAAGATTTAAAATGGCATAAAAGCTGTGATTATAGCCTAACAAATACAAGTTTGGAAGATGGGGTCAGTTGAGGATCTCATGGAGAGTTTAGTGATTAAAGAATAGATAGGGTTGAATGGTTGAAACCCAATCTTCTCCTTATTAACTAGATCCACTTCAGAAATATTCAATAGGAAAATACTAAGTTAGACATTAGATATTTTTCAAATAAGAGCCACAAGGTGGCAATGTCACTGTAATTCCTAAAAATTATTACTACAAGACAAATGCTATAGAATGGCAATATACCTTTGTTTCAACCCCAACAAAGCTTCCCATGCCAAACCAAGAAATATATCATAATACACTTGTAATATAACTACAAATGGTAGCTTCATAGATGGAGGATAAAGGATAATTGCTCTTACTAGGTTTTAAAACTCTAGACTCCTCTTCCCCATGAGAAGGTTGGAAGAAGCTTGGACGACAGGAAACACACCTACTTTTCCACCCAAAAAAGGATTCTTGTGCAATATTTTGGTTTGGTAGAAAATAAATGGGAACAAAAAATTCCAAGATTTTGGTAGAAAATAAAAAATAAAACATAATTTTGAATAGTAATTTAAAGAAATGATGAAGAAATGGATCCAAAAGCTTAAAACAAACAATTAGGATAGAGGGAAAGTGGTTAAAAAACAGAGGTGGGAAATGCACAGAGAGAACATAAGAGTGCTAAAAGCAGGGAATGGTACAACAAGAACACAACAAAGACACTTAATCCTAATATTCTTATATTTCTATACAAAAATTGGATAGGAAGCATGATGAAGAGGATAGAAATGAAAATAGCAAAGTTATATTATACGAAAGGTACAAGCAAGTCATATAAAATATTAATGTCTAGGGAGAATGTAGGCAATGCAAGAACCCTTACCTTAACAATCTCCTTTCTCCAGGTCCATTAGCCCATACCTCTTGCAAAGAGTTGTCCTAATAAATGGAAAACCACTGTGTTTGATGGAAATTAAATTTATAAATTAAATAAATAATCCATTCCTATACCTATACACAAGTGGTCATTTTTCTAGGCATGGAATATATCAAAATAATCTATGAAATAAAAAATGGGAATACAATTAAATCAACTAATGTTGTCTAGAAAGTGTGTTCTTGGGGTAATTCCACCAAGATATGTGGGTTTCGAGTCACATTCCACATGTCCTGTGAAGGAAATCAACAATCAATCTATCCATCACACATTTCCACCAAAATATCAAACTCACATTTAATGCTATATTACAATATCGTTGCCTCACTGATGTGGAAACTTGTGTTTGTATTTGAAAATATTTCTTTAACCATTGTATTAAAATGAAAACAACACATAAATTCTAAAGTTTACGATATAAATATATTAAATTCACATATAAATAGGTTTTTACTGGAAATATGTGGACACTGTTAATACCACCATCCTGTCAAACAATATAAAAAAAACGGAGGAAAGAGTCATGTTGTCTTACTATATTAATAAGATGTCACTAAATACTCCGAATAAATCTTTTTTATCTATGAAATGTTAACTTTCCAATAAATAATATCCCACACAAGTGTGGCTCATTGGCGGTTCAGTTGTTATGAAGTCACCTATTGTAAATTAGAGGTCACAAGATCAAATCCCACCCAGGTTTACCCGTGTCCCATGTCTTGTGGCATGTGTGGGGCACCTAGGGGTATAGTGGTAGTGGGAATGGATCCCTGGACCCCATGTCACACGAGTACCAACCTAGCTCCAGTTTCTGATTCCCCTACTTACTAAAAAAAACTTTCCAGTAAATAATATTAAGATATGGAAATATTTGTTCTAACAGAATGCACTTTGAGGAGCTCATGGAATTCTTTTGTAGCGCACATATAAATACATTTTTATTGACTTATAAAAAAAACTAAATAAACATTTTAGGGGAGGAAGTTCAAGGATGAACCTGTAGAGCTACGAGCATGGGCTTGTTGTGAGAATCATTTCATATGACATTTCCATTGTTATTTGTTCTCCCATTTCATCTTCCACATAGACTTGGGGACCCCAGTGGATGTTTCTTGACCCCTTTCCTATTATTTATTTCTCATCTTTTCTCCTAATAGTCCTTACAAACTCAACGACCGACATCTTTTCAACGGCAGCCTCCAACTACAGATTTAAATTCAAACCATTAAGAAGAAAAACCCTAAACATGAATTTGTTCTCCTCAGGTTTAGGCTTGGGTTTCTTCTTAGGAAATATAGCCCAATCAACAATCAAATAAATAATTTAAAAATAATTCTATTTAATACAAAATTTTAAAAACTTTAGAAAACTTTACAACCACGAAAAATTAAACAATGTGCGGTTGGTTGGATTAATAGACATAACCCATCCATATATATCACCGCCTGCGGTGACATAACAAGGGTTAAGAGAAACACAACCAAATTTGAGAAACATGCACACTATTAAACTTTTCAATGACAAGCATCCAATATAATAGAAAAATATCTTACCCGATTATAATTTATTATCAAGAGACAATTGAATATGATATCCATTGACAAAGCATTAAGTATCAAATACATCCAATCAACCATCCATAAGCATCAAATAAGAGTACTAAATAATAGTATAAGAATTCTCTTCACAACTTATACTTGTTTTTTACCACAATTAGATATTTCGGTTGGTTGTTATGAAGGAATTTATATTAGTAAGTCATTGAATTTGAGATGTATGAATTTGTAGGCATATATGTGTATGCTAACCTCTTATGGTTCAGTTGATAGAAGAGAATGAGGTGGAGCTTATGGAAACTGAAAAAAATAAGGATGGTGGAAAAACACCCGATCCTTCTACAGATGCAGCAATCAATAATGCTGTAAATGGTCATGCTTCCCCTACTAGATCTTTATCTCTTGCAGTTTATCACTCATAAGCAGAACTCACTAAGGTTGGTTTCTCTCTCAACATCTTTTTTGTTTGAATATAAGATTCCTTGGTCTGTCCTTTGTTGGTAATCTCTATCTTCTTCCTATTACTGCACATTTCCCTTTATAATGAATATTCCCTTGCTTCCAGTTTGACATTTAATATTATCTTTGAAAAAGGTTTTACTGAATTCTAGTCAAATAATGGTTAGGGAAGTTCACAGCAGTGCCACAAAATTAATTGCAATGAAGTTAAATCAATTCCATTTACAGTCGTGGACCTAAGTTACACGATACGGGGAAACATGTATGTGTTTCCAAAACTGAAACACATTGGAAACATGACCACTCATTTATAAATAACACATTATATTGGAACTTTGAAAGAAAGGATTATGAATAAATGAGAAAGAACATTTAAGTGACAAGAAAATTTCCACCATTGCTTATATTGGGATCCTCACCATTAGTATCACCCTCCGACTCCTCATCTAGCCTTTGGCTCTACCTCTATCCTCTAGGGACATCGATTAACACCATTCAATTTCGATGAAACTACCTATACAATCCTTAAAATATCATAGAAAAATCTCATGCCTAATCAATGATTTTGGCTTGAGTGAAGGGTACATTTTTTCTAAGGCCATGATAGAGGAATTCAAAAATAGATGGCAACAACATCAGGTTACATAAAGGGCTTGGTGCTCTTGATTAAATGCCAATACCATTCCTTGATACATGATAGAATCCAATCAAATGTCTGTAATCTTGCCAATCTTGAAATCCTTTAAATTGTTAAGTTTGTTGAATTTTGAATGGAGTATGAAATTCTAATTTCTCCATATGAAGTCTGATGAGGTTGGAAACTTTCTCAAACATGCTGGAACAGTTAGTGGTAATGTTAAAAATTTAAGTAAAAGGATAGAAAAGGAAAGATATAGGAAATGTCAACTTTTACCAGCATTTTTGGTCAAGTCTAGTAAAAAACTAAGTCAAACCAAGTCAAAATAGGTAGATGTAGAGAAGAAAACATGTTGTATGGACATTAGTATGGCATGGAAATTATTTTCTAGCTGTAGCAACATGTTTCCATTAGACCTGTCTTTATGAATGGTAGTGGCAACAGGTAACACATTTCTAGTCTCTACCACACATTTCTGTACCAAAATGTTCATGGCATACCACCTATTCTGGTCTTTCCGACAACTTATCCATGTACTCTAGTGCCATGGAAAATGCATTTGGTTGCGGGGAACCTTCTTTCCATTTAATTACAAGGACAAACAACTATATATTCTATACAATTGTATTAGTGACCAGTGCCTTTCAATCAATCACTTCTATGAATGAAGAAGACATACTAAGTTGATTTAGTTCTTATAGATGCAAATGTAAATGATGTCAAGTCAATGTATTCAATCCAAGATATATGGAATTAGTAGCAAGGTCATCTAGTAACACTTTAGCATACAAGAGATCATTAGCTGTGTAACCATATACAATTCAATTGCAGTATTTAGCCAACCAATGACATTCCATTCAAGTATGAGGACTCATATAAATATAGCAGCAATAATACAGTATGACAGTTCTAATTATGACAATTTTATAGCAGCAATGAAGGTTACCAATGTAAGGTGTATAAGAGTTTTAGTTTTTCATTTAATGTAAAACACACCACTCCAAACCTTGAACACTATTCTTAGCAATATAGGACAGCCACCAAATGTATGTTCTAGACTTGTATCTATGCAAATAATTTAAATTTTCATACTTTATTCACCTCTCTTAAAGAATATTACCATCCAACTAATAATTAACCTTTGATTCAGTTCGGTGCTTACTGTGGTTGCAGGTAGGGAGGGCTGTCAAAGTTTGATAGTTTGCAGTTTATTGTAGACTGTAGGCAGCAAGTGGAAGTGTGTTGATATAGGACTGTTACAACCTTGTTTTCAAAATGGTTGCTAAATGGTAACAACCAACATAGATTCCTCTCAAATAGAATACGTGGTCGCCCTTTAAGGAAAAAACATGGCATGGAGTTATCTTGGCACCTAAGAGAATTGGGTTTTCAAGTCCATAGAGCACCAGTTATTGTATTATAATTAACACAATAGCCACTTACATAACCTATTAAAAACATTCATGGTCTAGCTTTAAACTGTCAATTAATGGGAATTTTTACATGATGCCCAAAAGGAATGAACACAACTAGAAACAAACCCACATTTTGAAAACATGCCAACTAGATAAATACCCACAAAATTATATTAATCAAATCCATATTTTATGGTGAGGATATGAACTTGCTTACCCTCGTCATAAGCTGTGATGTTTGCACAAATCAGAAGCACCGTCGAGAAAGTAAAATCATTCGGCCTCATCCCCATCATCAACACTTGCCAATGCATCTTGAGAGCCTCTTCATGTTTCCAATTTAGAGCATACCCTACAATCATATAGCTCATAGTGATCAATTACCCCCCAAAGGTGAAATTACAACAAGCAAAAACAGGAATGGAAACATTAAAATATCTCATTCCCTTCTTCCTTTTCCTCGATAACTGTTGGTTTTATTTCTTACATTGAATTTCCCAAGTTCACCTGGGCAGCTCGTGCTTCATGCTTGCAAGGATATTTGAGCCATTTCATCTCCACCACATCCACAACAACAACAAAAACCAAGAATAAAATAAAAACACAATAGGTAATCAAGAAAAACATAGAATGAAATGAACCTGAAGGTCTAAACATTGATGCCATTTTGGAGGTGGGGTAGGTGGTTCTAGAATCATGGGCTCACATGCAAAGGTAGTGGATGATGCACTAATAGGAAAATTCCTTCGGATGCCCGTCCTATAAAAAAACATCATAGCCTGTTCCAGATCCTTCAATGAAAGTTCAAAATCGAAAACCCCCAAATGGGGGCCGGAGCAGATCCTACACGGGTGTTTTTGAATGCTAATGAGCTAGTGCATGGGTGTTTTTGAATTCTACATTTTTTTGTTTGTTTATTTGCATATTTTATATTTTGTGTTTTGTTTTGTTTTTTTATTTTGCATATTTATCTTTTGTTTAGTTTATTTTGGGTTTTTTTTATTTGCATATTTTATATTTTGTTGCATTTTAAATTAATTATAGTTAAACAACTCTATGTTTTTAATTTAGTGTAGTTTAATTTAATTCAATTTAATTTAAATAGGATTTTGTCATAATTTGTATTGGTTGCATTGCTCATAGTGAGATCCTATACATAAGTCCCTTCAAGGATGAACACGATGATGACGACGATGACGAGGACGCCGATGATGATGATGATGATGATCATGATCATGATGATCGTGATGATGATCATGATGATCATGATGAAAATGAAGACGATGAATATGACGGTGATGATGACAACAAAGATGATGATGATCATCATCATTATCCTCAGAATCATCCTTTTCATAGTCATCACCATCATCATCGTCGTCTTCATCACTATAATCATCATTATTGCCGTCGTCATCATCGTCATCATGATATTCTTGATCGTCATCATATTCCTTATCATCATCATCATAATCATAATATTCATCATCTTCATCATCAACGTCTTCATTATCACCATCATTATCATATTCGTCATCATCATCATCGGCATCTTCATCTTCATCATCATATTCATCATCAACATCATCGTCATCCAATTCATCAGCATCTCCATTATCATGATGATGATGATGATCATCATCATCATCATTTTCATTATCATTGTCATCATATTCATCATCATCATCATATTCATCATCATCATCATCATCATCATCATCATCTTCATCATCTGAATTTTAGGGGGAGCTCAGTGAATGAAGATGTCTACATGATAGGGGGAGCAGCCAGTTGAGTGAAAAATTAAGGATTGATCCTAACACCCATTTGAAGGACTAATCTGACAATTCAATATTATTTGAGGAATTAGTAAAAAAAAATACAACTTTTTGGGCCCTGTGAAGCCTCATGTTCTTATATTTGTGCACATGAAGAATCAAGACTTATGGACCTAGTCTGGTGTCTTAAAAGAGGAAGATCCAAACTAAGCAATTTGGTAGTTCCATAAAGTGCATTGTTTGTAGGAGTGAATACTCACTCATAACCATTCTATTATAATGTTGGTGAAGCTCAAAACAATTTAGTAAAGACCAAGTTAAATATCTTGTCATCACATATTCATCGTCATCAGCATATTCATCATCATCACCATCACCATCATCATCATATTCATCTTCATCATCATCATCATCATCATCATCATCATCATCATCATCCTCATCCTAATCATCATCATGATAACCATGATAACCATGATAATCATGATCATTATCTTCATCATCCTCATCCTATTCATCATCTTGTCATCACATATTTATCATCATCAGCATATTCATCATTATCACCATCACCATCACCATCATCTTTATCTTCATCATCATCATCATCATCCTCATCCTAATCATCATCATGATAATCATGATCATCATCTTCATCATCCTCATCCTAGTCATCATCATCATCCTCATCATCGCCCTCATCATCATATTCATCATATTCATCATGTTCATCATCTTCATCACCACCACCACCACCATAATCATCTACATCATCATCATCATCATCATCATCATCAACATCTTCATCATCATCATCATCATCATCATCGTCGTCGTCGTCATGCTCATCCTCATCCTCATCATCATCATCATGATCGTCATCATCATCATCTTCATCACCATCATCATTTTTGTCATCATCATCCTCATCCTAGTCATCGTCATCATCATTATCATCATCATCATCATCATCATCATCATCATCATCATATTCATCGTCATCATCATCATTATCATCATCATCGTCGTCGTCGTCATCGTCATCATCATTATCATCATCGTCATCGTCATCATAATAATCATCGTCATCATCATCATTTTAATCGTCGCTCTCATCATCATGTTCATCATCTTCATCACCATCATCTCCATCATCTTCATCATCTTCATCACCACCAAGATCATCATCATCATCTTCATCATCATCATCATCATCATCATCATCATCATCAACAACAACATCTTCATCATCATCATTATCCTTGTCATGATGATGAAGATGAAGATGGTGATGTTGATGATGATGATGACGATAATGATGATGAATTTGAAGATGATGATGATGAAGATGATGACGACGACGACGACGATGATGATGATGAAGATCATGATCTTGTTCATGATGATGATGATGATGATGCCGCAGATGATGATGATGATGAAGATGATGATGATGACGACGATGACGACGACAATGAAGATGATGATAATGATGAAGATGATGACCATGATGATGATGATGATGATGATGACGATGAAAATTGAAGATGATGACATTGATGGTGATGACAATGATGACGATGATGATGACAATGATAATCATAATGATGAAGATGGTGATGAAGACGATGATGACCAAC
The DNA here is from genome assembly GCA_001517045.1 of Pseudotsuga menziesii. Taxonomy (NCBI): domain Eukaryota; kingdom Viridiplantae; phylum Streptophyta; class Pinopsida; order Pinales; family Pinaceae; genus Pseudotsuga; species Pseudotsuga menziesii. The sequence continues at coordinate 316,907 of LPNX010678837.1, forward strand.
ATGATGATGATGATGAAGATGAAGATGATGATGATGTCGACGATGTTGAAGATGTTGATCTTGATGATGATGATGATGATGATATTGATGATGATGGTGATGATGGTGATGATGATGATGATGATGATGATGACGGTGAAGATGATGATGATGAATATGGTGATTTTGATGATTATCATGATGATGGTGACGATGATGACGATGAAGATGATGATGATGGGGATGTCGATGATGATGATGACGATGATGTCAATGATGATGAATATGGTGATGTTGATGATGATGCTGATGATGATGAATATGTTCATGTTGATGATGATGATGATGATGATGATGATGATGATGACAAATACGATGATAGGTTCTAGCATAGTTTATAAAGGATATTCAACATAACTGAAAAATTCTAAGTAGCCAGAGTTTGTAGTGGAGGTTTTCTTTTTTGGTGCTTTATGATATATAATTTGCACGGGTACATGTGTTTTATAATATATTCAGTGATGCATATAATACAATAATATGGATTGATGTGTATTCATTATTTTCAATGCACCAGTGCGTAGATTGTAATGTCGGTGCACAAATGCATACATTGTTTGATATAGGCATCGGTAAGTATAACATAAAAAATCAACGATGCATACTTTTTATTGTAAGTGCATTAGAGAATTTTTTTTTATACATGAATGGATGCATATAACATTATAACAGTAACTTGTCAAATACATTAGATATAAGTATATTTCTAAACACAATATATTATATACCAATTTCTATAAAGAAAAACATGAAGATTGTGATGTATAGGATTTTAATTGATGACAACATTAATGGAAATCATTTTGGAAGAATATGGTAATTTGGTGAAAAACAGGAAATGACTAAGTATGGGAAAATTAGTAAAACTTTCCTTAGGTAAATGCACACCATAATTTATAGGAGAATATAAATGCCCGCACCACATGGGGGTCTTGTAGATTGTTGTTTTCCCTACCTGACCATATCTTCAGTTTGTCCTGGAAGTGCCCGAGGGAGAAGTTATGTACCTGCCAAAGTAGGGGTTTGTGCCAGAGCAAGCAAAAATGGCTAAGTAGCCTCAAAAAGATTCTCGCCATAAATTATGGGTTATAGTAAATTCCCATACCACATGGGGTTCTTGTAGTGTGTTGGTTTGTATACCTAACCATGGTATTATTTCTCCTTAAGCATGTTTGAAGAAAAATTTGAATCTTCCAAAAAGAGGTTTCAGAATAAATTTTGGAGAAAGTCCTGAAAATGACTAAGTGTTGGAAAACTGGCTCAGGTAGCCTTAAGAAAATGCCCGCCACAAATTGTGTGTAGAAGAAAATTCCTGTGCCATATGGGGGTCCTGTAGATTGATATTTGGCCTACCTGACCATGTCTTCAAACTATCTTGGAAGTAGCCGAGGAAGAAGTTATGAACCTACCAAAAAAATGTTTAGGTAGATTGGACCAGACTAAGAAAATTGTCTATGTTGGAAAAAATGGCTCATGTGGCCTTGGAAAATGCCTGACATACCTTATAGGTGTATGATAAAAATTATCTGAATCTATCATCCTATAGCTTGTTAAAGAGGCTATTTCACCATAGTCTCAGTTCTCAAAGAAGATGTTTGATGACAAAGATAATGATCTCCCAAAATAGAGTTTCAAGCCGTTTTGCACTATTCCAGTACTGGCAGAACTGCCTCAGTGGCCTCAGGGAAATACCCACCCTTTCTCATAGGATGATGAGAAAAATAATATGAAAGTGTTAGGATATAGCTTGTTGACGGGTGCATCTAACCACAGTCTCCATTATCCTATTGAGTGTTTTATGACAAAGATATAAATTTGCCAAAAGTAAGAAAAATATTATTTTGCAAAGTTAAGAACACAAGAAAATTGGTTGTGTTAGATTCAGGAAATTGAAAAGGCATTTTGAAATTCCCGTAAGGAGGGGTTATTCTCATGATAAAATTCATTAGGTAGCATAGTCATGTTCCTTGGTGAACTGACTATCCATCCATACCTTCATATTGTCTTACGATGGTCTCATATGCAAAATATCAATCTGCCAAAAATAGGAAAAATAATATTTTGCATAGTGAGAACAAAAGAAAATTGACCAAGTGTTAAGAACAGGAGTTTGAGAGGTTAGTTGGAAATGCCCACCAAGGGCCATCTTTGTGCAAGTAAATTTATTAAATGTCATGGATCCATTCCTTGGTAAGTTGTCCATCTGCTCCTGACTTTAGGTATCAATAGAGTGTTCACATGTGTGAAATAGGAGTCTGCCAAAATGGGAAGAAATATGTTTTGATGTTCAAAAGAGGTTGAGAAGCTATTTTGAAATGCTTTCTAGAGGTTGTGTGTGTGTTGAAATATTTATCTTGTGATATGGTCTTGTTCATTGTTGAAATGGATATCTAGCCATGCTTGTAGGTTTGCTTATGGTGATCACATGAGGGATAAATCAATCTGCCAAAGTAGGAGAAAAAATGTTTTTACAAGTTAAAAACACTTTTGTCTAAGTGTTAAATTAAACAGTTTGGAAGCCTATTTTCAAATGATCTCTAGATAATGCATGTGTATCAAAAAGTTCAAAACGTGGCATGGTTCTAATCCTTGTTGAGGTGGCTATCCATCCATACTTTTAGTTTGTATTATGATGGTCATATATACAAAAGATGGATCTGCAAAGTTAGTGAAAAATAATAAAAAGAGATTATTAAATAAGAAGCTATAGGAATGTATTTAGAAAATTAAACAAAAATTTAATAAAAAGAATTAAGACATAGTTTTGAAGAGAAACATCTTACTATTAGAGAGATGCAATGTTTAGAAGAAGTTTTAATTGATTATTTCATTAAAACAATAAATAACAAATAGAGATTCGAAGAGGTATCTAATCATTATGACATGGGAATGTGTAATTGGAACAAGACATTAAGGACATAGATGACTAAGGACATGCATAATGACATTGAAAAGAAATCATGACAAGCATGGAACATCTAGAGAGTCAAATGACCCATCCTATGGTCATTTGAAGATGATTTGGGCAAGACAAAGATGTTGGTGCAAATATGACAAGGAGATGGTGACATGACAATAGACAAGCAAACTTGATGACAGAGATGGCTGCGGGAATGGTAGGATTGGTAGAAAAAGATGTTGAAATTGAGTTGAAACCTTAGCTCACTAATTCACCCCCCCTCTTAGTGAGCATTGTGTTTAATAGACTGAAGTTTTCATTGATGCCAACAAGTGTTGTGCAATGGCCTTTGATTTACTCACAAGGAGACCTTGATAGTTTAGGCATTGGAACACTAAGTGGCCTAAATGGTCCAAATGAAAGTTGTCATTCTATTGTGGAAAGTAATTAACATTGTTTCAACTACCAATAGCTTAGTAGAGCATTGGGTCTATAAAAAAAATGAATTGGCTAGAGTCATTGTTGACTGGACCCTCTTGTTGCAATTACTCTGATTTACATAAAAGGAGGGAGTTGCAGGGTTGTTAAATTCGCTCGTAAGGTACATGAACCGAATAATACAACTATTATTTTGAGCCTCAATGTTAGTTTGTATCGCCCAAAAAAGGATGCATGCTTACCTTTTATGAATTTATGGCCAGATGATTGTTGCAGAGTATGACTGATCTGTCTAGTTTTTGATATGGTTGATAAAGAAATCTGGGCTCAATCCACACTCAATTAATCACCAAGAAACTTGTCGCAAATATAGAAAATGTGCTAAGTGATACAGCTTGGCATGATCCCGCAAAGGAGCCATAAACTAGCAATATAAAATGTAAAATTATCTATGTTGACATCGTATAGGTAACTAGGTTGCAGTAGTAGAGATAGCTACAATGAGGTAGTCCGTTTCATGGAAATTACTATTTTTCCATGGCCACATCATATATGAACAAGTGTAAATGTCTCTATGCAAAATATAAGGGCACATGGATGGCCTAAGGTGGGGGTATAGGCGGCTTCTGTCATATACATAAAATATTATACCACACATAGCCAGTCAGACCCCTACCCAAAAAAAAGATGTAACAACTGAGGCAAAAAAGAAAAACTATTTTATTATTATTGAGGGTTTCCATTTCAGGATTTCTCTTTATGATCGGACAGAAGATAGAAGCAATATTTTGCTTTGACGTTTAATGCCAGCTTCATGCTTGCTGACTCGAATATGAACCGAGAATATGAACCGAGGGAGGGTTGGAATTCACTTCTCACCTTGAACAAGTTTACTCCATTATGAGAATAGCAAGATATTCTTAGTTAGATGTGGAGGAAAAATACATGAGTTGACCAACGGGTAAACAACCAAGAGCCATTAAAAAACAAGAGATGAAAGTTTGTCGAAAATTAAAAAACCTATATATTGCCACGGTTTTTCCTCCATGATAAAAAAAAATGAAGTATTAATCCATGAATGTTCAAAACGTGGAAATATTTCGTGGAAAAATCCTCCCAAATGTCTTAGTGGGCCCATACCTAGTGCTTGTAAGTCATGTGAGGTGATTCAAGGTATCATTTTGGGCCTTGGATGATATAATATTCCTTTATGGACTAATTCTTGGGTTTACTTCATCAACCATGTCTAAGGCCTTGAGAACCATGTCTATCATTTAGAACTTCTCGATGGCATGATTATCCCCAGGTTTTGGGCAGGGACACCATCAATAGGTCCTCCGTGGTAGTTTGAAGTGTCCTTATTGAACTTTAATGACTAAGGGATTCATTTAGGGCCCAAGGCTTGGGTTTCCTCCCATTTCCATGATTATCCCTAATTTAAGGCCAAAGACCCCCTAAAGTGTTCATGTGTGGTGGCCTTGATACATTATTATTTCCCGTGGATCCCTAGAAGCTTCCTTTGGTTCCTACAACCTAGATTTATCGATCGCTTGACCATGTCAAGGGTCTCTAAACCCATCCTTAGTGATTAAAACAACATAATCGTGTCAATTCCAACACACAAAGCTAAGAATCTCCTCAAGAGGTAAGATATGGTGGTTTAAGGTGTTATTGGTGGTCCTAAATGCCTAGACTCTTCATTTAGAGCCTAAAGTAGAGGTTTCATCCCTTGACAATGGTTAAGACCCTAAGACCCTAGGGCCCTCCCTCCCACTTATATTTATTCCCCTACTACCAATCCCTTCCCTTTATATTTTTCCTCCCTCCAGTCTCCCCTCATATCTCTCCCCTACCCATCCCTCCCTTCCCATTATATTTCTCCTCCCTTCACCCCCCCCCATATATGTCCCCTACCCATCCCTCCCTCCCATGATTACCTCTACACCTTCATCTCCCTCCCTTGACTTCCCCCCATCACTTAACCAATGTAATGTTCGGCCATGAGCCACCCCATAGACCATCTGGATGGAATATTGGCAGTATAAATGGTATTATAATGGGATAAGAATGTCATTATAGGGTTTTGGATGGGAGGGCTGGGTCTATGGACATTGACTATAGTCATGGAAGAGAAGACAATAGGTCCCTAAATAAACACGCATGCATTATAGATGGAATATTTGGCCTTTAGTGGGACATGGGTGTCATTACGATATTTTATGCACTAAGGATGGGTCTCATAGTCTTAACCATGGTAATGGAACATAGCGTAACATAAACAAGTCTTAAAACACTACACATGGCCTTTAAAGGGGGTATTTAGCCTTAATATAGGACATATGTGCCATGAGACTATTTTATGCATTGAATATTATTCAGGAGGCATTGACCATGTTCATATAGGAACCATTATGAATATTTCCAGAAAAGAGATAGTTCTGAAGACAATACCATGGTCAAAGGATAGGTCTGGAGATCTAAACCATGGGTATGGGTTCTATTATAAGGTTATCAAGTGTAAATATTTTATATGCACTAAATCACATATGTGATTCAGTGATCACATAATAGAAAATTCCCATTAAGTAAAAAGCAGTGTATTCATATCACATATGCGATATATCGCATATGCGATAAAGCTGACATGCGTTATGTCACATATGTGATATGTCTTTTATAAAAATTATTGGGTTGCAGGCCATGGGCCCTGTTCACTGTAGAAAAAGAAATAATTCTTCTGAACTTGTGCACAAAGAACTGTTCAACCTACAATTTAATCATTTCTTACATAAATCCATAGGTTTTGTACAAGTTTGTTTGGATTTCAACGGGTGATGTACGTAATAGAGGTTTAAAGTTAGAGAGGAAGGTGCTTACACAGGAAGAAGCTGAAAATAAAAAGGAAAAGAAGAGGGAAGATTCAAGAAATTGTCGACATTCATTGGATGAGCAAATACTTCCCATTCCTACTCAACAGATACCTAACATAGAGGCTGAGGAAGATAATGCAACATTAAAGCAAACTAGTTATATGAGAGATGATATTCTTGATCCATTATTAAGTGAAAAATATTGTGAAGAGTTCAATAATTATGTTCCTCATGATGCAAGTGTGACTCCACAACAACCATGCTAGGTGGTTCAATCTCCTAATCAAATTTGTCAGCCTGTAGTGGATGTAAATGTCACTCCAACATTTCAAACAACAACAAATATTGCATCAAAATGAAAGAGAACTCCAAAAAGCATACAGGTGGATGAGAGCAAATTGGCTTCCATGGAAGGTAAGGTGGCTAAACACACTATACTTTGTCATTGTTTTTAAATAATGAAAGAATATTTTGATAACAAATCCGAAGCCGGTAAATGCCAATTGTTTTTAGCTTTGCTTAAATCTAGAAATATGGAAAGTGTTAGAAAAAATTTAGGAATAAGAACATTGAAGCATATCGAATCAAGTAATCACATTGTTAAATCTCTTGCTGCTGCATTCACATTGATTGGTAAAAAAACTTGTTCACAAGAATGTAATATGGCTCGCCATGTATTGGTTGAATCAATTGTATGTAGATCCACAAGACAACGTCGTTTACTTAAATCCACATCACAAATTGTGCCTTTACATCCAAAGACACTTAAAAAATATTCAATAAGGAGAGACAACCTTGATGTATAGCGACTAATGGAAACATTATGGGAATTTACCGGTACGTTTCCTCGCAACTACATGAATTTAGTCGAAGCAATGAAGGGCCTAGTTCAGACGTTTTTGCACGATAACACTAGGCGTTATTCTAACACAAAGGATGTGTTAAAACACTGTAGGGGTTCTAGAAACAATGAACCTAATGTTAAACATTATCTTGACATGACACAAACTCAATTGTTCTAGATGTTTAAATTTTCCCACATAGAGCTAAGGCTCGAGAAAAGATCTTTTGAAAAATGCAAGGCATTGTATGTTAGAATCAATACCATCTGGAACACTTGTTGTTGTATATATGACATAGAGTTTGATCTATATTACCATACATTTGCACATATACATCATTTTTTGCATCCTAACCATGTGCATGAATGCTCAAGTACAGTTCTTCCAATGTCATCCAGAGATTTCATCAATAGCATAATGTGTCCGAGGCAATATGGGTAGACACATTACTTAAAATGGTGTGTAGAGGGTTCTTGCAACAATTGTGGTGCGCTATCATTATGGTCTGATTGCATCCATGAGAGTGAATATCAAGCATTTGTGAATGCAATTCTCAAGAAGCAGAACTATCAGTATGAGACATATCAACTACATGATGGTAAAGAAAGAAGGAATATTAAATTGGTGACTTCACAGGTAAATTGTTGAATATTGACATATTAATATTCATGTACATATTTTTATGTTGTTTTATAACGCTGTTTATTTTTTTACACTAGGTGCAAGTATGCAATTTTATTTAAGAGTTTAGTGGAAAGATCCAACAGTACATTCAACATGTCGATATGGCACAGTGGCAACATGAGCAATTCAGAATATGCCAGGACACCTTCTCTCTCGGAACAATACTATCAGTGGTTGGCTTTGTTGAAAATTACACCCAACAACCACAAAATGAAATACAAAGTCAATACTATCACTCGGATCAAGTGAGCATAATGGTCCATATCACGTATCAACATGGGCCATATAGCAATGAAGAGAAACATGTGATACTAAAATAAAGTCACTTCTACATAAGTGACAACCATACCCATGACATCCATTACGTGCAACATTGCTTTAAATTATTCTATGATCATGTGATAGCTATGGATATACCATTTTATTGTCATTTCATTTGGTTAGATGGTTTTGTTGGATAGTTCAAGAATGCACTTGTATTTGAATGGTTGTGTTTGTTGCACATAAAATACAAGGTGCCACTTATATGGAACTACTTTGAAACTAGTCATGGAAAACGAGAGCATGATGGTGCTGGTACATGCATAAAAAATGCCCTTCGAAGGGAAGAGATGAATTTTATAGGTGCTCGCCTTCGAGACACTACATCTATAGTGAGATGCTATGCATATTTCATGGGAGAACAAGCAACAAGAAGACACCTAGTGCAGAGAATATTCTGGGAGGTGACAAATGTGGACCAATCCTAAACACACTGGGTGAACACACTGCATGGAACTCAATAGTTTCATTCAATTAGAAGCTCAGAAAACTCGGCCTTACAAATTTGGATAAGATTGAAGGTTTTCTTTTGCATTTATTGTAGCATCGATGAATGGGATGATTGTGAGTATACATATACAGTTGATACATGGGATTGAGTGACACTTGGAACCAATTTCAAGGGGGTTAATGAAATATGGAAGATGATCAGACACATATTTCTACATACTATGATCACATATCGGATCTCATACAAGCAAGTACAAAAAATTAAATTAGTAGTACCTAAATTATAAATTTTATTTATGTATTCTTAACTCGACCTAACTAGAATTTAATTTATGTAGAAATTAGAAATGCAAGACCTTATTTAAACAATGTATTGTTAACTCAACCTATTTCCTTTCACAGGTCAGATATATGCAGTGGTTTCCCCAAAAAATAATGAATGGGGTTCTGACTATTGGTTGGCCCATTGCTTAGAGCGGAAACAAACCATTCTCAAACCTATTACAGATGATGAAAATATTGAATTCCCAACTGACTCGATGGTTATAAAAGGGGAGTACTTGACACTTGCAACAAAACATAGAAGGAAGGGTGGGTATGTATATCAGGATTATAGACCATGAGCTATTGTATACCACTTCACCAACCTAGTAGTTGGTATAAACATCAAGCTACACACACTTTCGAACAAAAATAGGTCACATGTACAATACTTGCTACCTCATATAGAACATGAAATATTTATGGATACCATCAGCAACAGAGATGATCTAGATGGCCTACTCAACTGAGTGCATTGTCAGGTGTGTTACTTAACCTTTAAAGTGCATGTTGAAGCACAATTTAAATTATCTAGCCTTAGTTTATTCCCAATGTAATAAACATGTGATTGACTAATACCATTCATAGACATAATATTATTCATAGGATACTGGACACTATAAACACACTACTATATATGGCTCAATTTTTCCAGGAAAGTTTGACACAAAAAAGTTAAAAATGTTGTTTTCGTGGAAAAATAGTTTAAATTTTTGAAACAAATTGAAAATGCCCCCGACGTTTGTCGCTATAGCGACGAAAGTATCAACTTTAAGGATTAAGGATTAAAGATATATGTTAAGTATTAAGGATTAAAGGTATATGTTATAGGTATTAGAGGTTATGAATTCATGGTCATAAGGGTTAGGGTTTAGATGGATTTAATGATATATTATAGGTTAATATGGGTTGGTGGTAAGTGGATATAGGGGATAAAAGTGATATGGCTTAGGTATTAGTTGTTCCATAAAGGGTTATGATGGATACTGGTTATTATTATTAGTCTTAGGTGTTTGAATTAATAAGTTTTAAGGATAAAGGTTACAAGGGATAGTGGTTATGGTTATAAGAGTTAGGTGTTGTGAAAAATCATCTTCAAGGATTAGAGTTATAAATTTATATGTATTAGTGGAAATATCTTATATGAATTAAGAGTGTTGTCTTATAGGAGTGAATTTGTTATATGGGATAGGAATATGTCTTGTTAAAATATTGAATTCTAAAAGCAAAGTTAATTTCATTATTCATTATAAATTGAATTTTGAAAAAGCTAAAATTTCAAATTTTAACATAAAAGTCTAAATTTGTTTTCGAAAAATTGATATTTTTTATATTTATTGTATTTTAAAAACAATCTTCTCATTCATTAGAATATATATATATATGTGTGTGTGTGTGTGTGTGTGTGTGTGTGTGTGTGTGTGTGTGTGTATGTATATGTATATGTATATGTATATGTATATGTATATGTATATGTATATGTATATAT
>LPNX010678837.1:327439-387597 GCA_001517045.1 Pseudotsuga menziesii
TCATATTTCATATTCTACATCTTCTAATTATTTCATATTCTATATAGTTTGTTTTATAGATTTTCAATTTACTATATCACTATGTTATTTCCAAGATATATACATGTACTCTATTCTATATTCATTCTTTTATTTAATCCTCACACAATCCCTTATTTGTGGTATCATAGTTGTCTGATATTTATTCGTTCCTTATGCATGTCCCCGAGGAGGTTAAGGCATAAGGAGTTGGGACTACTTAGCCTCTAAAATACCATCCTCTTTGACACCAATGAATTCCCATGATAGAATAAAAGATGGAGGAAAGAGAAATAGATCCTATAAATATGTTGCTTCAGGAATCACTCCTGCGATAGATGGATAAGATGATAGAAAACATTGCTCAAATATTTGATGGATGCTGACAGTAGTAGACAATTCATAGCCAAACAAGATAAATTGGATCATTGATCCACAACCTACTGTCACATTTGCTACCACCAACGTCCAACCAAATGAACCAGAGGGGATAGAATAAGGTGAGTACCTTTTCCACCTACATATTTGGGTGACTCGATGGTTCATTTCATTTCATTGTTTATAGTGGGAGCCAAAATAACCTAATCGTAGTAGGAGTTATCAAGTTGTTGTATTTTCTGACAATACCACACCCATAACCATGCAACATCGGGTGGCTCATCCATAGAGGATATATCTGTGTCATCCAATAGTGCTTCCTATCATATGGTGTCAAGTCTTTCAAGGATGATGTATTGTGTGATGTTCCCCTAATTGAGGTTTCTGATCTTCTTTCGGGTCAATCATATATGTGGAAACATCATGATGTGTATGATTCTAAGCCTCATAGTGTCAATAGTACTTTTGGAATAAAAGTGTACATGGTACCATAGGTAGCTACATCTACTATAGTCTCTTTGATATTCGCTAAAAAATGAAAGAACACCATCTCCCAAAATGAGAAATGTTCCCTCTTCATGATTCATTCTCATAACGAATGGAAGGTCATGGCCACATCTATGGCCTCTACACAATAACTCTCCACATAGAAGAATAAAGTGGAAAAGGTCATATAATAATAGAGAGACATATTCACCTCACCTACCATGGTGGTTGTTCATTGTTATGTCAAGAATTCAATCTATCTGAAACCTTGTGTGCCTTTACCCAATAGGATAGTATATCGAATTTATCTCCTTAAAAATGAGGAAATCAAGTATGACATTGAAGATATACTCCAAAAGGGACACATTTGAACCATCTCTTCACCCTATTGAATTCCATTCATACTCATGAATAAGAAATAAAAATGATACCTAGAACCTATGTAATGATTCTAGAGATTTTAAAAAAATCATTGTTAGGAACTAGTATGCAATTCCCTAAATTGACAATGTTTTTGAACAACTCAAGGGATCCAAGTACTTTAGCAAGATTGATATGAAACCTTGCTACTACCAAGTTCCAACATAATCAACTGATGTATGGACGACTACTCTCAAGTGTAAAGAAGGTACTTTCAAATAGTTGGTCATGCCCTTTGTCTTAACAAATTACCAACAACTTTCATGAGGTTGATGGAAAATATCTTAAGTCCTTCCACCAATTCCTTTGTGGTTGTGTATTTGGATGCCATCCTAATATTCACTAGGAGTTGTGAATGAAACTTGTAGCACATCCAATGCGTCCTTCACACTCTATAGAAGAAAAATATATAAGCTAACTTAAATAAGTGCTGATTTGGCATGAACATAGTCAATTAACTTGGATAATTTGTAGTTGTGAATGGGGTATATTTGGATCCAACCAAGATCTAAGTAATTCTTGACTATCCAACCTCAACAACACTAAGTGAGTTTCAAAACTTCTTTGATCTTACCAAGTTCTATCACTTTTACTGAGATTCTCTCATATTGTATGGACCCTTAGCTAAGTGACCAAGGGTGGTGGAAAATACCATTCGGTGGATCAAATCACAGTAGAAATCCTTCAATGATATGAAATATTGTTTATGCTCAACCCCATTGCTTTCCTTCTGAAATATCCAACAACCTTTCGAGATTAAGGCACATGCTTTGAACTACCATTTGGGTGTGAGTCTCACTTAGCATGGTCATCTGGTGGCATATCATAGTGAAAAAATAACAGATGTAGTTTGTAAGTAACCCACCTACAACAAAGAGATGTATTCCATTATACAATCATGCCACCAATTGAAGCAATACATTCTAGGGAGGGATATAGTCATCCATATGGATCACAAGGAGTCTACAATTCATGCAAACAAAAGGAAAATTACAAAATGGATCCCATCAAAAGTGGTCCACATACGTGTAGTAGTTTGAACTCAACATTATATTTAAGAAAGAGAATACCAATATCAATATCAACATTAATGCATGACACTGAACTGCACCGCTTACTACAACCACCCGATTCCATGGATTAACATTAAATGGATTATTTTGTAACATGATTTAGTGAATCAAGATGACTAATAAAAAGTACAAAGTGGTACTCAATATGGCCTATAACCTCTGCAGGATCTCCTGTGACATCCAACTGCTAAAAATCCTTTGTAGATCACCTCCCATTATATTGCACATGTGTTAATATAAGAATGTTTTGTCCTGCATCCCATCTCCCTCGATTGGTGGCCACATGGACTTCGAATATGACAAAACCCATCTAAATTCCAATGTACCAAAAATATTCCCACCACACAGACACACATATATTATATATTTCCTTAACTTACACATATATATTGTAGTAAGCTAAACTCTAGACCATTTGCACCTAAAATACGGCGAGTTTTTTGGCCAAAATCTGGAGGGAATTGTTCAAAGGGTAGTTTTTAGTGATTGTAATTGCATAATATGGGTGCCCCAAGGGTAATCGAGGGTCCTAAATCCATTTCTGCAATAAAAATTGCAATTTTATTACTCAAAATCTCATTTTCAACAACAAATGATGTTGTCGAATTCCGACCAAACTTGCCTGAGAAAATGCAAATAGTCTAGAGATTAGGCAACGCCATATATATTAGTTTTATATTATAATATATATATATATATATATACATATATATATATATATATACATATATATGTATATACATATATATATATATATATATACATATATATATATATATATACATATATATGTATATACATATATATGTATATACATATATATGTATATACATATATATGTATATACATATATATATTATAATATAAATTCTATATATATATATATACATGTATATGTATATACATGTATATGTATATACATGTATATGTATATACATGTATATATGTATATATGTATATATACATATATATATGCATATATATATTAGTAAGTTAATTTAATAACATATAAACAATGGTATACTAGTTTTATATTATATTATAAATAATATAAATAAATAACAATATATATATTCATTTTCATTAGGAGTTTCCGCCAAATATGAATTGGTACAATTTGGTAATTCCATCGGGGTGTTGTAGAATTTGGAAAACCTCAAACCCTTGGCCTATACTTGACTTATGAAGGGAGATAGACCGTAGACGATACAAAGCTCATCGATTTATCAGAATTAATTTATTAAGTATCACTACTCATGGTCATATTGGATTTTTTGTCCAATGAAGTAATTTTTTCTTAGTTATCTAGCCACCATAATTTTTAGCAACCTTGGGGAATCGACGATGGAGCTCTCTACAATAAGAATTTGATCAGCATTGAAAACATGATTTGGGCTCTCCATGAATTTTGCAATTAACAGGATATCGGGGTTTCCTGTGGGATATAAACTTCAAAAACCTTTCAGGGTTTGAATGACTTCGATTCTCACCATTGTCAAATGCTCCCTTGAGGTAGTTATATCTAATTTCAATATTGCTTCTGTTCAATTTTTTAAGGTTGGGTAGGATTTAGCCTTTCTTTGTTGAAGATTTGTTTTAGTATAGAGTTGTATTTCATGGATTCATCCTTTGTCATGAATGAATTTTGTTTATGTCTAAATATAACATAGCCAAGTCGGTAGTGGCACAAGTGAATGAATCAAATCCGATACACAATGGCCTAAAACCTTCCCATTCTCCAATAACCGACTAGCTTTTAGAGTTTCTTATTTTGGGGATTCTCAATGAATCCTTTGATAAAATATTCACCTCTCTTCATGATTCATTCAAGCTACCATGATCTATGACAAGCTTCGACCTACCACTGGAAAAGAACAATCCAGGGAAACTGAGCTTGCTCCGAAAATGTCTCAGATACAGATAGCCTTTGTGGGTACTTTTTTCAATTAAAGATTGTTCATGCATTCCATATGTTAGCTTTCTGTCACTAGGTGTGGATATCTAAAGATTGAGGTGTGGCGAAAAAATGGTACTTGATTGATAGAGAGTAATTGTAAAATATTCTCATTTTTTGTAAAAAAATCTTTCTAGGTGTTAGTCTAATAAGCCTGTGACACTTGTCTAATGTTTTTAGGCACTCTTAAACATAGTTTCAGAGTCTGTATGAAAACGTGGATAACTATTACATATCTGTAATATTGTTTAGGATTTGTTGAGCTTTGTTCGGAAAATGGGTTCTATTCTGTTCTTATCCACTCCTGTTGATATGCTTGATAGTGAGGATGCATATTTCAAAATTTCCCACTCTAATGCATTCATGGCCTACAAATTTGTTAATGTATTTGTAACTTCGGAATGTATTCACTTGTATATCTTATATTGTACCCTGATGTTCCTATTGGGAGAATCATTTGGATTTCATTGTACCTCAATGTTCCTACCTGGAGAGTCATTAATATAATAAAGTCATGTAAAGTCATTGATGTTAATCCTCCATTCTAAGTCAGGGAAATAGTCCCCACAATTTCGTTAAGGTTAACCCTCCTTGTTGATTGGGGGGAAAGTCCCCACGGTTGAGGGTAGATAGGGTTATTAGACGCTCCTAGAGATATTGACCCTAGTAAGTAATTGTTAAGTCAAAAATGAGTATAAATAGAGAGTGATCCTCTCTATTTGTCACACACACTCACCCAACTGGGTGCATGAGTGAGAGAGAAAGTGCTCACACAAGTGAGAGAGAGAACAAGTGTTGGAGATCATCTTTCTATATTTGGGTTTTACTGCTTCCATTGGTGCTCATTCTATCTCTAAGGAAGTTGTGGCATTTTCTCCTTTATGGTTTCCCTAGGGAATATTATTTGTGTCTCTTGTCTCTTGTGATTATTGTTGTGCATGTTATTCTCTTAGATAAGATCCTAGATCATATTGCTTAAATGATAAAAATATAACATGGTATCAGAGCTAACTTGAGAAAAAGACACTCTGCAGCTACAGAAGCTATCGCTTCTTAATTTTTGTGTATCTCTCCACAATCCATCAGCAAAATAAGGCTAGGATAACTCTTAATTGAAGGACGCATCTTTCTGTCGAAGCAGAATTTGATTCCAGGGATTTTCAGTTTTTGCTGCGGGAAATTAGGGATTTTCACAGAAGTGGAATTTTTGAGTGAGCCCAGAATAGGATTTCTCTCCTCCTCAAAATAAAATTTTAGATACCAACTTCAATATTTTTGGTTGGGTTAAACTATGGGAAAATCAAACCCTAGTTTGACCCCGGGCCTGAAAAACCCTAAAATACTAAAACAGGTAGTATTGGTACATTCACTATATATCTGGATTGAAGACGTATCAGGGGTTGAAATTTTCATATGATGAAGATAAAATCCTTATGTACCCTGGGTAAAAATTTCAGCCTCATATTCACTATATTGTCGGATATATGATTCCTCCAAATCAGGGTTCCAGCCTCTTCCAATATTCATCCCTAAATAGGACACCTGGGGATAATTGTTGTATATCGGACTACAAAGGTCCAAATGAAATTTTTAAAGATGTTCCAGATATGGCATGGATTGTACTATTTGTGGTAAAATTTTTAGACCCCAAAGTTGAAACAGTAACACATGGAAGTCCATACAAGGTTGCTATACTAAACAATCCTGAAAGAAGTCACCTTGGGAAAACTATCATAAGTTCCAAATGGTGAAACCAATTCTTCTCAAAACTATGGTGTTGGAAAGAGGACAAGTGAAGCTACCTTAGTGTGAAGTATAAAACACAGAGGAGAATTAACTTTGGAGATAATTCAAAAACAATATCAGGAATTTCTGCAGAAGAATTTGGAAAACTAGGGCTTCATGTTTGGGGAACTTCCCTCCACTGTTTTAAGAAAAGGAGTACATTCGAAAGCTCACCTTGAATAATTCCATCCATCTATCCAATAAGAATTTTAATATTCCAAGTTTTTAAAATTAGGTTTTCTCTGACAAACCCTAGATCAGTGAGATCTGAAACCAGGACGGACACCTCAAATCGGTAAGATCTAATCTTTTGTTATTTACATTTGAGGTTCTCATTTCAAAAATGACTAATCACACCATCTTGATGACAAGATTGGTGAAACTGACAACTTCCAAGCATGGAAGTATTGGATCTCACTGGTTCTTGAAGAAATGAATTGGACACCTACATAAGTGGAAAGGTCCCATTTTTAGAGGGATATTAGGCTAAAAGACTTACACAAGAAGAACTTGGTCAATGACAATAAGATAATTGCTTATTCAATCAAGGATCACCTTATACCACGAGTATCTTACCTAAAGACACCTAAAGAGATGTTTTATTCCTTGAACAAGATATTTGAAGGGAAGAACATAAAATCAAAAGATAACTTTGAGAAAACAATTGAAGAATGTGAAGATGCATAATGAAGAGACCATACAGTCATACTTTACAAGGGTCTCTCAAATCAAAGAACAACTTGAAGCAGTAGAAGAAGAAGTGGAGAATGTAGAAGTTGTGATAACCACCTTGAATGGCCTCCCAAGATCATGGTATTCATTCATTCAAGGAATGTGTGCCAGAAGGAAGTGATTACTTTCAGTAGAATCTGGGAAGAGCACACACAAGATGAAGCTTGACCCATAGTAAGAGAAGAGAAGATGAGAGCAACTGAAGATCAAGCACTCACGATTCAAAGAAGTTCCCTCAAGCAATGAGGAATATGAAGAACTCAATTCTTGAAGATCCTCTTATCCATCTTGAGCATTTGGATAAGAAATGATGTTGTTATGAATGAAGAACATGATGAAGCTGAAAGAAGGAGTCTACCCAGGAAACAAATAAAGATAAGTATTCAATTGTCATTTCCTGATATTGTTTTGTTATGCTTTTGTTTATATTCATTTGATGTATTATGCATCATAGAATGTTTGCATTAATGACAGTATACTACTAATATGCATGTGATGGGTAAGTAGCTCATGGTTCTATACAACTCTCCATTGCTACTTATATAGAATGAAACCTCTTTGCTAACATATTGGATTAGTGCACAATCTCAACGTTTTCCTGGTAGAGATGGAAGGCATATAGAAAGTTTTCATAAGATATGGATGAATGTTGTATTAGATAAAATAGTTGCATGATTATATCTTGATGCAAAAAAATTTCCATTGTGAATATGCCTTATGAAATGCTTATAACCATAAAACTGGTGCATTTGACTTGTAGGAAAGATCACGTACAATCGCCTACAAGTAAAGAAGGATGAGACTTGTTTCAAAGAACAAGTGATGACAGTTGAGTTCAAGAAAGAATCCAAGATGAATAATTATATGACGATACTTTCAAAGAAAGAAGGAGGCCTTAGATACTTATTGATGTAGATTCTTCCAGCTATGAAGAAGTAGCCAAGAAGAAAGGGAAGGAGAGCACTAGTTCAAGAACAATGACATCTAGGATGTGTTATCTGCAAGTAGATTGCAACATCATGGGATAAGAGGAAATATTCGTAGCACGAGGATTCTCATGGAAAGAAGGAATAGAATACAAAGAGACATTTGCAGCAACTAGAAGTTAAGACACATGACAAGTAGACTCATGTGTGCAAATTGGAGAAGGCCTTGTACGAGCTCAGAAGACACCCATGGGATAACACATACACGAGGAGCATGAAGATCACCTAGAGAGATGAATATCTTAACCTTTGCTACAAGGTTGAAGATGAAATCCTATAGAGGATGACAAGCTCACAGATGGGTGCGAGGAGAACTTTTGAAAAGGTTCAAGATAGAGGATCTTGGTATCTAGTGACCCTAGATGGATACATAGAATATTAGTAGTAGAGGAAGCTACTTGTCACTCCAGTACAGAAGGTTTCAATGCATAGAGTATGAAAGGAAGAAGGAGAATGATGCTCCACTTCACAGGGAGTGACTGTAGAAGATCCTGAGGTTAGACATGGTACGACAGGATGGATATATTACTGATGACTCTAGGCTTTACTGAGAGTAAAGAGGATTCCAACCTTTAATTCAAGGTTGAAGGTGGAAGACCAGTGATTCTCTTGTTATATGTTGATGACTTGTTCCTGACAGAAAAGAGGAACTCATTAGAGTCGCAAAAAGGAGATTTGCTTTCGAGTTCAAAGGAATTGGATATGAAGGTGTGGAAGAATCCAGATGGAATCTCCCTAGGCGAAGGGAAGTATGCAGTAGAGATCCTGAAGAGTTTCAAGATGATGGACTGCAAGGCGATGACACAACTTATGGGATCGAACCTAAATCCATTGAGTGTTGCTTCATCAAATTCAATTGATGCCACAATGTATTTTTAGATTATTTGTTCCTTGATGTACTTGATGAATACGAGACCAGATATTTGCTTTGTTGTGAACACATTGAGACATGTTCACCTGATGGTTGCAAAGCATGCAGTGAGGTACTTGAAGGGTATAGTTGAGTATGGGATCAAGTATGATACGAATTTGAAGATTAACCTGGAGGGTTATATGGATTCGTATTGGGTAGGAAGTTCCATTGATAGGAAGAGCAGTTTGGGATGCTACTTCAGTATGATATTAGGTGTGATCTCTTGGTTTAGCAGGAAGGACTCTTGCATGGTGCTGAGTACAGCTGAGGAAAAATATGTTGCCACTTGCTCGGCCATTTGGAAGGTAGATGTTTCTTTTAAAAACTACTATTTGATTTGATTGATATGACTTGCATTTGTGTATGATGCAGAGAGGAGAAATGAAGCTCCAGTATGTGATCCAGATCGAGATCTTTCGAAAGAGGTAGTTCTAGCATAGCTACTGAGACAGGTTGTCTGAGCATAAAATCCTAGAAAAGCTCGTAGGTGGATCAAACATAAAACAGTACTGTAGGTTGTCCTCAGATGTAATCGGTCCTGGCAAAGCTTGTAGGTTATCCTTGGATGTGATCAGCCCTAACATGATTCTATGCTAGAAATGGCCAGAGTGAAGGTTGAGTACTTTAGGGAGAAGCTTGGTGTTCTCCAGATCGAGGTTCCTTCCAAGGGGAATTGATGATTCCTTGTGCCATTCTGACATGGTGTTAGGCTGGGCCTCCCATGGTAAGATGTAAGCATAGAGCCATTCTGACATGGTGACAGGATGGGCCTCCCATGGTCAAATGTAAGTGCATAGACATTCTGACATGGTAGTAAGATGGGGATCCCATGGTCCGATGTAAGTGCAGAGCCACTCTGACATGGTGGTAGGCTGGGAATCCCATGGTCAGATGTAAGTGTAGAGACATTCTGACATGGTAGTAGGCTGGGCCTCCCATGGTCAAATGTAAGTGGAGATCCTTTCTGACTGGGCTAGATGTAAGTCCAAATCCTTTCTGACTGGTTCATTATGTAAGTGCAGAGCCTTTCTGACATGATGTGGTCAGATGTGAGTGCTGGATTAGCCTTTCTAACATGATGAGGTCAGATGTGAGTGTTGGGCATTTTTGACATGATTTGATCAAATGTGAGTGTTGGACAAGATTTTATGACATGATGAGGTCATATGTGAGTGCTGGGCCTTTCTGACATGATGAGGTCATATGTGAGTGTTGGGCCTTTCTGACATGATACGGTCAGATGTGAGTGATGGACAAGCCTTTCTGACATGATGAGGTTAGATGTGAGTGATGGGCCTTTCTGACATGATGTGGTCATATGTTAGTGTTGGACAAGCCTTTTTCACATGATGAGGTTAGATGTGAGTCATGGGCCTTTCTAACATGGTGGTGGATGTGTTCCTCCCATGGTCAGATGTGAGTGTTGGGCGTGCCTTTCTGACATGGTGGTGGATATGTTTTTCCCATGGTCAGATGTAAGTGTTGGGCAGGCCTTTCTAACTGGGTCAGATATAAGTGTTGAATAAGATGAAGACCTACATGGAGGCTAGGCCTACAACCATCATGAAAAAGGGATAGCTCTAAAGAACTTCCTATGATGAGAAGAATTGAGAGATAGCACCAGTTGATCGAGATAGCGGAAGCAGTGTTGATGATGATGATATAGTGATGATATAACTTTGATGATGATACGGTTTCAATGATGATCCAGCTTTGATGATGATCCAGTGATGATCCAACTTTGATGATGATCTAGTGATGATCCATCTTGATGATGATCTAGAGAAGAATACTTGTGCTGATGAATTGTGTCAAGAGAATACCTTCCTAGTTAAGAGGGGATGTTTATTTATTTGTAACTTTGAAATGTATTCAATTGTATATCTTATATTTTACCCTGATTTTCCTATCGGGAGAATCATTTGTATTTCATTGTACCCCGATGTTCCTACTGGGAGAGTCATTAATATAATAAAGTCATGTAAAGTCAGTGAGGTTAACCCTCCATTGTAAGTTGGGGAAATAGTCCCCACAATTGAGTTAAGGTTAACCCTCCTTGTTGATCCGAGGGCAAAGTCCCCACATTTGAGGGGAACTAGGGTTATTAGACTCTCCTAGAGATTTCGGCCCTGGTAAGTAATTGTCAAGTCAGAAATTAGTATAAGTAGAGAGTGAGCCTCTCTATTTGTCACACACACTCACTCAACTGGGGCGCATGAGTGAGAGAGAAAGTTCTCACACAAGTGAGAGAGAGAACAACTGTTGGAGATCATATTTCTGTCTTTGTGTTTTACTGCTACCATTGGTGCTCATTCTATCTCTGAGGAAGTTTTGGGGTTTTATCCTTTATGGTTTCCCCGAGGAAAATTCTTTGTGTGTCTTGTATCTTGTGATTATTGAGGTGCATGTTATTCTCTCAGATAAGATCCTAGATCATATTGCTTAAATGATAAAAATATAAGAAAATTTGTGACAAGAGGCCTTAACCATGTTCTATATTGTATAATTGAACTCAAATTCTATATCTAGAAACATTATTTCTTTCTTCCAGTATTGGACAACACTCTGTAGGATCATTTGTTTTTGGTTGGTATATGGCCCTTTTCTAAGGAAGTGGGTTCTACTTTGCTTACTGATGGGTGTGAGTGCTGCAATATGTCTTCAGGAGGTCTTGAATCCAAGCTTGAATCATTTGACCACAACCCACTTGACTAGCATCGTATTATATTAGTATTAGTCCCACGGAATTTTCTGATTAGTTTCAGAGATAACTAGTTGAAACGTTCTTATCGGGATAATTCATAATATTTATGAGGATTAGCAGGATTCTATGAACTACGTCCCATTACGGATTATACAAAACAAGATGTTCTTAATTCAGGTCTTTTAATTTTTAGAATAGACCAAATTTTAAATATGTTATTGCAGGGTTTGATTCTTGATCAGTCACATTAATTCAATATAGAAAGATATGGACAAGCATACTAAGGTCATCCATAGCTATTTCCCATATGGGTAGGGTCTTCTATTTCTTCAGGGCATGTAGAGGTAGTGCAGATCTCTCAATCCATGTTGAGATCATGGCTACCTAATAATCATAGTGTTATGTTTGAGGACCTTTAGATTCCCTAGCTCAAAATAAAGAAACTAGTCTATATACAACTCAGTTCACATTTTTAGGTCTTGAATCTATGTGAAATCAAAAGTCTGAACGAAGGATTTTTTTTGTATGAATATCATTGAAAGGTTCTAACAGTCCCAAATAAAGATTTCACAATCTGAAGTGATCAGATGATTTCGATATTTCGATGGCCAACATGTACAGACAACAAGCTACACTTTGATAGAAATCAGACCCTAAATGTAACATCATGAATAATATAGGGGATTGTTTGGACTAGAAGATCTTTTTGGTCATTTTGATTGTCTTCACTTGAGGGATTTCATTGAGAAGATGCATGTTGCTATGTGGGGGAAGCTTGTAAGATCTGTGTCATAGGAGTTCCACTCAGTACACAATGGGTTATCCTATTTTTTATGCTTAGCTTTGAATTAATTTAGTCTTTGGGGTGTTTTATTTTTTCCTTGAGGATGGTGAAGCAAGTCAATGCACCATCAAGGCTTTGTCCTATATTCCTCCCTACAATGAATTTGTACAAATGCAAATTAGTTCCTCAACTGAAGATGACTTGAGGCATGCAAGCATGTATCCTGATTCCTCCTAGACATATGGGTCCTTATTTGTATGCATGTGCCTAACTGAACTTAGACTTAACTACAATTAGAAAATTACTTAATAAACTGAAACTAACACATGCAAATTCATGCACCCTATTTTACTTAATTGAAAAACTACAATCAAACTGCAAATTGTTGAGGATAACATTATCCCTTACTATCTATTGTTGGAGCATGCATGCACCCTCAATGCTTGAAGCCTACAAAAGTATTGGTGTTCCCTCTAGTCTGCTCTACTGCTATGGCCTCATCTACAGACCATCATGATGCATGAAAATTAATGTTGTATGGATCTATTGAGATTGTTACATGCGTTTGTACTTTGAAGTTTATACAGACATGCAGTACTTACAGTACCTTCTGCTATAGTACATAGTTGTTTTAGCACCTTTGCTGAATTTTTTTGTTCATACTTGTACCTTTTTTTGTCACATGTGTTGTGTGCACTCAGGACTTGAACACACTTTCCAAGGTACCAAAAACTAGCAATTTGTACCCTATCTATACTTGGAAAGTTTCCACATGCAAAATTGTGCATGCCACTACTAACTAATTCAAAATCATAAATAACACCGAACTACTAAATATATTTTGTGGAATTTGCAGTCAAATTGCTACATGGAGGGGGTCCCTTGTCCCACAAACAAAGGGGTCTCAATGTCTCATAGACCTGTTTGGTGTTTGGTTCGACCGTGACCTTAAAATATTATTATTATTGTTTTTTTTAATTTTATATATACTAGAACTAAATTGAGGAAGGAACATGCATCCATGTGTCCTCAATCTCTTTCTCCTTCATAAATTCCCCTGCAGTTTCACTACCACTATATGAGACTGATAATGGAAGCTATGCAGTTGTTGCTTCAATTAACACTATTGTACATACCATTGTACCTTCTTTGTGTGCACATAGGTATTTTATGCTTGCTGCTGCACATAGGTCTTATTCCAAATTTTTGCAACGAGACATCTTGCACATTATTAGAGCTCTTTTATTTCACAATATTAGGGATATATTGTGGAGAACCAAGAGGGATATTCTCCCCCAGATTGTGTATTATTATTCCACACTTTTGCATTGAGATATCTTGCACAATATTAGAGCTCTTTTCTTTCGCTATATTTTTCACCATCTTACATAATTTACTTACCTTTTCCTTCCCAAAATATTTTTAACCCTTTGTCTGTGACTGGTTTACCTTTAGGATTAACCACAACTTGTATATCTTGTACAATAACTCTCTCAACAACGATAATGTTCTTAACTTTCAACAACAACTTTGGACAAGCTGTACTTTCATGATTAAGACCAGGATAAAGAAAGGGGAAGGTTGGAAATATAATCATTATAGCTACATCTATATAACATTTTGGTTGTTCCTTAAATTCTTATAGTAGTGTCACTATAATTGTTACACAAGAACATTGAGTTGGTGCAGTTTGCACCATGAAAATCATCTCAGTCATATTTCTAGACTTCAATTTTTCTTCTTCAGTTTAGACTGGTGCCCATTATAAGAATGCTCTTTGGTCATTTTTCTAGCAATGTATATCCTCAGTCTACTTCTTCTTTCCACATTTATTTCCCTTCGAAATGTTGGCATCAAGCTTGATGCAAGCCTAACTCTAAAAACAACACAACCCATGTTGTTTGGGAAATAAAGCTCTAAGAAGAGATGGAGAGATAGATCACCAATTACTGGTAGAAAAATGCCATACTTGGCTACAATTTATGTGTTTATGCCAACTTTGACATATATTCACAATTTAGAGATTTATTTGCAGTCTATTTTGAAAGATTCATAAATCCAAGGAAATGCATGCATCTACTCTCAAATTATGTATTTAACGAGCATAAAAATGGTTAAGGGAAATTCCTACCAACTGTTGGCAAGGGTATTGGGTAAGTCAATTGCGCAGCACCGTGGAGGTTGCGCAAGCTCACATGCTACCACGAAGGACCACAATAGCGCGATAGATGGAATAATAACCTTTTTTTGAATTATTGACGCAATTTTGTACCGATTGACCAAATTTTGTGGATATAGGTCACTAGTTTGTTAGAAGTTAGTTAGAAGTGGATCTTGGCTGTAAAGGAACAAGCCTATATATAGAGCTAGAGTTGAAATAGTAGATATAATTTTGAAGATAGCTTTTGGAGATATGCTTTTTTATAGGAACTTGGAGAGATAATTCTGGCGAAGAACTGGTATCGTTTTGCATATGTTTTTATTGTGAGCGAATTTTTGCTATGCCTGTGTCGATATGTTTTTAGTCTCCTGCTATTGAGACACATTGCATGTATTTCACAGAAGTAATATGACATGATGGATGTTTCCCTAAAGTGATTTTGTCTCTTATTTTCTAGTTTTATGATCTGCAATGATAATGATGGATGTTTACTGTATCTGTTTTATGAATGATTGTTACTGCTATGATGAATGAAGTAATGTGATCCATTAGCTATCCACTAGTTATGCTAATAAAGTTGTGATATCTGAAGTATTTTTTTATTATAAAGTTAAGTTGTTGATGCCATACCCTCCCTTCTTATTTCCGAAAACTTGGCTCCGAAAGATCTCCCTTGACATCTCGGGTGAGACTTCATCCACTCTGCAGGGTCAAACCTATCTAGGCTAGTGGTCAGGGAGATTGTGCTAGTTGGGCATTGACAGAGTGGGAACCCCTGTCGATGAGGCTTTGTTGATGGGTTGCACCAACAAATGGTTCCATTGCCAGGACGCTGTTGCAACTGAAGGGAGGATAATTTGTGGAACCCAACAAAACCGTATATTTAAAATTGGTTTGACCTAAAGCTACGAGAATTCGTTGAAACAAAAAATTAGAACCTGGAGCTATCAACAACTAGGTGGCTGGACAGATATATCTATGACAGTCCATATGAATAGTTCTTTTGTGAATTTTTGGTCATACTATATGAGTGGTTAGCGTAGTTCAATTATAATAAGAATAACCATCAAGGAGGAGAGTCAACATATTGGACCCCTGGACTGATCCAGGAGCTACAGGAAACCAATAACAAAGCATTGCGAGCTATCGAAGTGTGGCTGGATAGTATTATGGAAGGATACATTACTGAATTTGCTGTTGATACCAATAAGGCATACAACGAAGCAGAAAGAGATTTCTTCAATGGGACACGAGGTAGGTTCTTGTTGTCTCTACAATTATCTATTAATATTCTTATCTATGGAAAGGGTATTCTAAAAATGCATCTTGAGTAGTACAACTTTGGTGTGCAGAGGTCGTGGACATTGCGACGAAAGGGGGAAGGCAAATGGAAAGATAAGAAGTGGATGGGTATGAGTTCCAAGGAATTTGTGAGGGTCGACCAGGAAACAAGTGGTTGTACGAGGGGAGGAGCAAGGTTTCGACAAGAGAAGAGGAAGAGGACAGGAGAAGGTCCTGCTATGAATGAGACACAAGACCACGAAGAACAACAACATGGGACAAAGCAACGCTATAGTGACGACAAGGATGACCAAACCTAGGCTACGCCCAGGATAGTGAGAATATCGAACCCCGGCAGTAACGTGTCCACAACTCTGTGCACTACTCCACCAGCAGGAAGAAAAGCGCATTCTAAGTCACCTTGTCCGACATGCCAGTATTAATCGAGCAATAGAACATCGTTTGTAGGAAGAAGTCCCAGAATGGAAGGAGACGAGATGAAGTTAACTATATTCCATGGAAACGAGACTGATGACATGGAGTAGTACTAGTTCTTATGCAAAGAAGTTTGGACTTCCACGCAAAGTGTGGATGATGATATTAAGAGAAACCAATTTGAAACCACCCTCAGGCATCGTGCGCTTGACTGGTACATGAGATTCATGCAGGTTCCTCAACAAATAGTGGCGAAAACACTAAATGAGATTTGGGAAGGACTATTCAAGGAATTTAAGAAACCTAAATCTAAGGCCCAATATATTACAGAACACAAGGAGATAAAGTGGTTTCCGAACGAAACTATTTGGGATTTTGATCAACGGTTTAACATGTTGATGGATCGAGCCAGCTTCAAAATGAGCGATGTTCAACACAAGGAGTGGTTCATCGATGCACTGGTTCCACACATCACACAGTCGTTAATCCAACAAAATATCGCAACACAGAATGAGGCTCTGGAGATGGTGATGAAATTGGAAGCTTCACCTATTGGGGAGACTACAGTTTCCATGAACAAAATTCAAGTGGAGCTAGCAAATTTGACACTCTAGCTGCAAGATATTAAGAAGGGAAAAGAAGAGCATTATGATCTCTGGTGCTCACAGTGTCATATGGCTGGACACACCAAGGATACTTGTCTGACTTTCATAAAATATTTTCTCTTAGGACCACCGAACCCGTTGAATTTCACTGGTGGGCCATGCTATTGCGTATGTCAGGTATACAGACATCAACACAAAAACTTTAGCTACATCCAAAAGATGGTTACGAAGGAAGAAAGTTTTTATTTCTCCTTTTGTTGCTCTATAGGTCATGAGGATAAAGACTGCCGAGCTTACGACCTGCTTCAAGAGAGAACATATGATTCATATCTTGTGAAGGGCGAGGATCCCCATGTGGTCCAGCAGTCACAGTCGCAGATGGTGCAGGCAACAATACAGTATACACTATCCCAGTGCAGTTTATTCGTAGTCACAACCACATTTCACACCGCAGTCACAGTTCACAGCACAACCACAGTTTGCACCACGACCACAGTATAATCAGGTACCGACTGTTCAGACTCAACTGTAGTATGTTCAAGCAGTGCACTACATTTAGGAGCAACCAAATCCACCGCAGCACCTAGCCCAGGCACAATATCAACAAATAGGAGGATTTCGAGGAGTATTCCGCGAAGGATTTAGGGGATGAGGAAGAGGCTAAGGTCGAGAATCCATCTAGTGCTACACATACGGGATATTTGGCCACTATCAGAGGGAGTTTCCCTGTGCACAGTGTACCTACTGCATGAATAGTGAGAACAATGTCGAAAGTTTCCCTCAATTGATTGTGAAGTAGCAGGATGGAAACATCCCTTAATTGAAGAACCGGTTCCAAAACTAAAACCAACTACAGACCCAGCAACCATTGCAGAATCATCCTCAAATCCTGCTACAGAACTAGAATCAGCCAACAAATCATCCAAGGAAGGTCAAATAGGAAAATAGAGGTGTTCTATTTCTACAAGAAACATAATGCACTTCAAAAAAACGGAGAAGTTAGGACAGAAGATTTGGAGAGGAAGTAGGGTTATGGCGATAGATGCATCGAGGATGGTTGGAGGTTTAGTACTTCTTTGGAAACCAAACTCCATATGTCTATAGTATTGTAGAGCTAATCATTTCACAAAGATCACCAACTTCACCATCCTAGAGAGGGTGGTAAAAGATACCTTGGTAAATGTTTATGGCCCAAGAACTTTTCCTCAGAAACCAACGTTTTTAAATTTCATGACCTAGATGAATGATCAAGCAGGTGAAGGATCTTGGATAGTAGGTGGGGAATTTAACCTGATAAATTCTCTTAGGGAAAAAAAGGGGGGAAGGCGGGTCTTAGATAGATTCCAAGAATATTTTATGGATTGTATCGTACATATTCCTTTAATAGACATCGGGAAAGGAATGGGTGGTACACGTGGAATAAAAAACGAAGAGGTACACACCTTGTGGGTTCTAGAATCAACCTATTCCTAGTGACAGAGGATATTTCCAAAGGCATGGGGGAGATAATTACCAATGTCCTTCTGAAAGCAAGGTCTCACCATTAGCCCATAATCCTTCAATGGGATTAGTCGAATGCCATTCCAAGAAAATCATTCAGATTTGAACAATTTTGGTTGGAGCACAAAGACCTTAAATATCTGGTAGGACAATGGTGGCAAGAATTGGTACCCCTTATGGGAACAAGGATGTATCGATTTCAGCAAAGTATGAAGGCCCTCAAATCCAGGATCCACACATGGAATAAGGAAGACTTTGGGAATATCTTCCAGGACAAGTGAAAATTGTTGGAGGATATTAAGAGTACCCATAGGAAAGGTATGGAGTAAGGATGGGATGACAAACTGAGACATCAAGAGAAACACGACTTGAATCTGATCGATCCTAGGGAAAGACATGAGGATATTTTCTGGAAACAAAAATCAAGAAACCAATGGCTGCAAGAAGGGGAGAAGAATACCAAATTATTTCATAATACGGTTATTCCAAATCGACAAAGGTCAAAGATTTATAAATTAAGGAAGACTTATGGAATTCAGGTAGAATCCATAAGAGAAATAGAGGAAGAATTGGTCCACAACTTTGAGGAAATCATGATGGAGGACCAAGGAGATAGAAGCTAGGAGATAGCAAGGATCAGAAGACTTATTCCTAGGTTAGTAATAAGAGATCATAATGAGATGCTGGTTAAACTAATATCTATGCAGGAGGTTGAGGAAGCTATGAACCAGATGCCCCTGGTAAAGCGCCAGGACCAGATGGTTTCACAACCAATTTTTTTCATTTTTTCAGGGACCTAATTAAACATGATGTTTTTGAAATATTGGAGGAATCGTGAAGTAATAGAGGGGTCTTAAAGTATTTTAATGCTACCTTCCTAAACATGATTTTGAAAGGGGAAGGATTTGACACGCCCAGTAAGTTCAGAACCATAGATCTATGTAATTTCATATACAAAATCATTACTAAAGTGATAGCAAATAGTCTAAAGTTTCTCCTCCCTAGTATGATCAGCCTGAAACAATCGTGGTTCATCGAAGGAAGGAAGATCTTGGATGGGATCATCTTGGTTCAAGGAACTATTCATTCCTTGAAGTTCACCAAGAAACCAGGTATGTTAGTAAAGTTGGATATAGATAAATCCTATGAAAAACTAAGTTGGAAATATATGAGATGTATTCTGGAAGCCTTTGATTTTGGAGGGGATTGGATAGAATGGATAATGAACCCGGTTTCCACTCCCTTCTTTTCTATCCTATTGAATGGATATTCGGCTAGGATTTTTCATCCTTCCTGGGGAATCAGACAAGGGGACCCCTGTCCCATTTTCTCTTCATCTTAATTGAATAAGGGCTTAACAAGATCCTCCAAGATCAACCAGCAAGAGTAGAGATTTGTGGGATAAACATCCATGAGGGAATGGATAAATAAACGCATCAAAAATTCATGGATGACACGACGTTAATGGGGCACCCTTCAGTTTAAGAGGCCCAGGCCTCTAAGAAAAGTTTAATGTTTTTTTCTAAGGCTTTAGGGCTTGAAGTTAATTCTAATAAATAACAGGTGTTTTTCTTCAATACAAACATTACTACCGACATAAGTATAATTTGGATCCTTGGATTCTCCATAGGATATCTTCCCTTTAAGTACCTTGGAGATCCGCTTACTGAAGACACTGTCAGGAAGGTTTCTTGGCATGAACTTCTAGACATGCTTAGAAGTAGGCTATCGAATTGGACCCTTTGTCCTCTAAACCTCCCCATTTGTATGATTCTTGTCAAAATAGTTCTCCATGTAATGTCGGTTTACCTTTTCTCGGTGCTCTCAACTCCAAAGGTTGTTATTAAGGAAATTCGGGGTATCCAAAAAAAATTATTTGGGGAGGATGGGAAGAGAAGAACGAATTTTCCATGGTTGGATGGGACAAATTCTGTCGTCCTAAAGAAAGGGTGGGTTTGGGTATCAAAGACCCAAAGGTTATGAGTGAAACTCAAGGTTATAATATCTGGTGGAGATGGTGCAATTACAAGGCGGAAACCTGGGTGAGATTGTGGCACGTGAAATATCCGGGGACAAACCAACTGGTGATTTTATTAGATATAATGAGGAAAGTTTGGGATCTCGTATATGGACAAAATCCCAGCATCGTAGAAATCTTGTTCAGGACCATATTTTTTGGGAAATATGTGATGGTGACCTATCTAATTTCTGGGATGACTCATGGAATCAACTGCCAAAATAGGGGACGACCCTAGATGATAGAATATCAGGGCTAGAGGGATGGAAGAAGGAAAATTAAAGGTGTGTCACTACTAGGAAGATCCTCCCTCGGATGGCCATAAGAAGTGGTTTGGTTCGGACTGGTGGGAAATACTAACAACTGATGAGGATCTTCGTTCTTCTAAGTATATTCTACAAGAGATATTCATTCCCATCAAAATGGGAGCGGATAATTTAAGGTGGGGATTCCAGTCGAAAGGTAGTTTTAGAATTAAAGACGCCCATGACATACAAACTAGAAGCAAGGATGTGAGAGAAGAAATATGGAAGAAGATATGGGAGATGAATCCATGGCCAAATACAACCATATTCTACTGGATGGTGGTTAGGAGAAGTATTTTAATGGGGGGGAAGTCAAGAAATATGGGATTTAGAGCCCCTCCCAATGCCCATTATGCCTCGTCAATAAAGAAAACATGGAGCATATTTTGGATGGTTGTCCCTATACAAATTTTTTATTAGATAGAGGTGCTATGATATTTCGGAGAAGTGATTGAATGAGAGGTCATCTCAACCAATATATTTGAGAATGGAATGTTAAGGCCTTCAAAAATCCAATTCTGGGAAGGTTATGGATGATGTTCCCAGGGATCGTTCTTTGGAATGTATGGAAGGAGAGAAACAACCGTATATTATGAGATAAGAAGCACAGTGAAGAGGAATTTTAGAGAAAGTTGGTAAACAACCTTCAAGAGACGATAAGAAGTGTGCATTTAAGAGAGATAGACAAGGACCTCTCAGAGGGTGAAGCACAAATTGCAGCAGGATGGGATTTAGGAAGGAGAGATCTGGAAGGGCTATGAAGGAAATACAAGATCTATAGGCCATCTAGTCTGAAATTCTGGTCACCCCCACCATTGAGTGCATTTAAAGTTAACTTTGATGGGGCATCCAGGGAAAATTCGGGAGCAGTGGGGTATGGGGGAGTATGCAGAAATTCCTCTGGGGTAATCCTGAAATTTTATTATGGATATATTAGCAATGACACAAAAAACTATGTTGAATTGGAAGGCCTTGTCTATGATGGGTTTTATGCATCCACACCTTTGGTAGACACATTTTGCAGAGAGTTGTTTCACTATAAATTATATCACACCTATGGTAGCCAACATACATAGGGATGGAAATTGGGTGAGGGGTTTTTCCTATTGGTGCCACGTGAGGAGCAGGAGGCTCCCACATATTCCATTAATGAATTAATGGTTCACCCATGTGGTATGAAAAGTGCATCATTCCCTTTCCATGTGAACAAGAAACATCAGAGCATCTATTTGATGTCTTAATCATGCATGGTTATGAATGGAAGTTCCACTTGAGCTAGTTTAGTGGAACAAGTAGCAAAGTGTTGAGTTTTTTCTCCAAAAAAAAGATAGCAGATGAGCTTCTAGTGTGGTGGTATGATTTTCACAACCTCAATTCCATCCTCTACAATAATAAAATTTTGTTGTTTTTACTGATGGTTGGAAGGAGGTAGATAAAACGATGGGATCCTAACATTCTTGGGAATGACATATTTCCAAAGGGGACAACAACATTTGGGTCCTTATGGAGAAGAAAGTGGAATCCATGAATTCTACTCAGTTACCTTAACTGGGTTGACAATTTTGTTAAAATAAGTGGTCATCAAATAAATGACATGGTGAACAAAATTTGTAGCACTCTGGAGTGCCTCTACTTGAGGACAAGCAGACTTGCGAGGGGAGGACTCTCATATCCCCACATTTTGACAACCAAAAAGTGTTGACCATGATAAAAACCAAGGGGTTCTAAGTGATATTATTTAATTACCCTAGGGAAAATTGCTAAGATAATTATGTAAGAAGATTATACTAAGTTCAATTTCTTGTTGAAAATTTCAACCCGCTTCTATATGGAGTGGGAAGCTAAGGTATGGCTTGAATGTGGGTAGATTGAATCAAAAGGAATTATGGTGCACCAGTAGTGGAATTTTGGATCTACAGGTCGGTGGGTTTGGCTCAGGATGGTTCCTTTTCCTCCTCGTGGGGGGAGGGACCCCGGGAGGAGTATGCTCTCTGAGGATGGGTCAGCGGTTCCCATTCTGAGATTAGAGATGAAAATCAAGAAAGGGAAAGGCCTAGTGAGCACCCATGAGCCGCAAAAAGATGGGGAAGGTACAAGTGGGCTCAAGAAAGAGGAGGCGACGAAATGAGAGACACGAAGGATAGGACAATGCGTCCCAAAATCAAAGACTATGCCAAAGCTGCAAATCAAGTCAGAAAGAGTAAGGGAAGACATACAGTACATGAAATACCGAGCCCTCATAGGAAATGTTGTTTGGATTTTTCCCACCAAGAAGACCCTGGTATGGTGGATTAACACCATGTGGAAACCCCAAGGGAACTATGACCTTTAGCTCAGGGAAAAAGGCTTCTTCACAATAATCTTTTTTAACGAAGAAGATAGAACAAGATTTTTTGAGAATGGTCCTTATTTATATAATTCAACGGGACTATTCTTAAAGCCCTGGAAAGAAATATTTAACCTTGATAAAGAAAACCTCATGATTTCCCTAGTCTGGATCAAAATGTTCTCTCTCCCAATGGAGTATTGGAAGGAACAAATTCTGATGGATATTAGGAATACCCTGGGGAACTTTGTCAAAGTCTCAGAGCAAACTAGACAGAGGAGATATATCTCATACGCCTGAATCTGTATTTACCTCGACATTTCTAAGGATCTCCCAGATGGGATCGAGTTATATTTGGAAGATGAGGAGTGGTTTCAAGCTATAGACTATGAAGAGATCCCATTCATATGTAGAAGATGCCATGAGCATGGACATCTATTTCGGGATTTCCCATAGAAAAAAAGGATAAGAGGCAAGAAAGACCAAGGAAATCAAGATGTTGAAGGTTTCATCAAAACCCAGACCAAGAAAAGGCAAGCCAGAAAGATATCGGGACCTAATATCAACAAAAGGGTGAAAAATTAGAATAGGTTTGAGATCCTCCAAGATGACAAGGTAAGTAACAAAAAAACCTAGCAAACTGACAAGACTAAATACCATCAGGAGAAGGATCTGGACCCAAATCTAAATAATCAGGAACGACCCAAAAACATGCACCAAGAGCTGGCCAAGGCATCTACAAAGGTAATGGAGCCATAAAATGATGATATCGAGATAGGAGATCTTGATATGGATGGACTTGAAGCTGCATGCTCAGACAAGACCCCATCCCACATCCCCCCTCAACAAGTTTCTCTTCTAGAGAAGGCGATAATCAAGGAAAAAATATGAAGTTCTTGGCTGTAATGATTAAATCCCTCAAAGAACCGGATGGAAAAAAGAAAACAAAAAAGAAAAGCAGGGGAGGCCTAGCAATGTCCAAATAATCAAGGTAGTAGGGGTGCAATTGGTGGCTTCAAGGTAGTATCCAACCATAGATGCTTCCCTATCTCCTGAAACCCAATAAGTTCCTAATGCGGATCACATCCTGGAATATTAGAGGTTGCTGCAACGCTCTGAAAATCTGTCTTCTCAGAAGAAGGATTGAAAAAGAAAAATATGGAATTATCTTTTTGCAAGAAACCAAGTGCTCAGAAGAAGAGCTAAAAAGTATTGCCAAGAAAATTTGGAAGGGATGTGAGATGGTAGTGACTGATTCCAAAGGGGCAACCAGAGGGATTGGCATCTTGTGGAACCCTAGGTAGGTGAACCTCTCAAGTTTCGTAGCAACACCCTTTTCTCTATCTATTGATTTCCACATTTTAGGCACAAGAATCAGAGGATTGTTTACCAATATCTACGTTTCTCCTAGGGTAGAGCAGAAATTGTCCTTTTTGGATTCTCTTCCTTTTATCAAGAAAACCTATGAAGACAAACCATGGATTCTTGGTGAAGATTTCAACCTGATCAAAAATCTTGAAGAGAAAAAAGGTGGTATATAGAACCTAAACCCTGCAAGTGTGCACTTCAATGATTTAGTAGAAACCCTTGATCTGATAGATGTCAGAACTTCTAATGGTATTTTTATGTGGAATAATAAACGAGCTGGAGACAGAGGGATAGCTTGTGGGATTGATTGCTTTTTAATCTCTGAATCCATCATGATGGAAGGAAAACAGTTAAGAGTGGTTGTACTCCCACCTGCAGGCTCTGACCATTGGCCATCAACCTTGAATGGGAAAACGTGGGGGTAAACCCTTGTAGACCCTTCAGATTTGAAAAGTTCTGGCTACTTCAGACATACTTCCCTAAGAAATTATGTGAATTATGGGAGGAATCCCCACACATCAGAGGTACTCGGATGTACCAATTCCAACATAAACTCAAACTTCTTAAAAACAACATTAAAAAATGGAACAAGGAGTCCTTTTGCAATATTTTCCAAGCAAAACAAGCTCTGGAATGCAAGATGCAAGTGAACCAGGCTCAAGGTATGAGCATGGGTTTCTTGGAGGATTTATGGATTCAAGAAAAGAGGTTGCTCCAGTAATTCATCCAACGAGAACAACAAGAGGAAGTATATTGGAACCGGAAAGCCAGAGTCAAATGGATCCAAGAGGGCGAGCTTTTTTCACAAATAGGCCATTCAACATCATCAAGGGAATAGAATGGAAATATTGATGATAGAGGAGGGAGGCATAGACGAGATCTAGGAAGAGATAGAAAGCATGCTAAACTCATATTTTGCTAATCTGATGAAGGAGACGGAAGGAGACAGAGAAGAAGCTCAAAGGGAGGTGTTTAGGCACATTCCTAAGATCATCTCAGACAATCATAGCCACATGTTGGGGAAACCTGTTGAGATGGAGGAGTTCGATGCAACGATCAAGAAAATGGCAAAGGACAAATCCCCTAAGATGGATGGGTTCACCTAGAACTTCTTCCATGCATGTTGGGACTGGATAAAGGAGGAAGTATGGGCTTTGGTGGAAGACTCCAAAAGGACAAGAAAAATTATAAGAGCTCTCAATTCCAATTTCCTAACGCTCATCCCCAAAGAAAATGGAACCAAGGACCTAGGGAAAATTAGACCGATTTCCCTATGTAATGTTGTCTATAAAATTATCTCCAAGGTCATGGCTAACCGTCTTCCCCCCTTGCTTCCTCTAATCATCTCCCCTAAACAGGAATGATTTTTGGAAAGCAGGCATATTTTGAATGGAATTATCCTACTCCATGAAACGATGCGTTCGCTAAAACCACGAAAACTCCAGGTATGCTCTTAAAACCGAATCTATCAAAATCTTATGATAAGTTGAATTGGAAATTTTTGGTAGGAATTCTCAGGGATTTCGGCTTCTCGAAGGAATGGACTAATTGGGTCATGAATTTGGTTTCCTCTACTTTCTTTTCGATCTTGGTCAATGGTTCTCCCTCAACCCCTTTCAATGCTTCCAGAGAAATAAGGCAGGGGGATCCCCTATCCCCCTTTCTATTCATCATTGCGGCCGAAGGGCTTGGAAGATTGCTCAAAAGAAGAATATATGAGAACAAGATCTGGGGATTATAAAATTAAGTTTTCATACTTTCTAGATACAGTCCCTCCTTACCATATTTACAAGTGATTACCATATGTGATCATTTTCAACTACAAGTGCAAATTTTTTACACTTGAGTTTTTATATGGGCTAGATTCACTTCTTCTTTTTTTATCATATTTATAAGTTATTATTTAAACCAGTGTAGATTCATCTAAAAGGGGATATACTAAGCATTGAGAAAGATCAAATTTATCAAGATGTAAACCCTTTTTTTAGAGTGGAAATGTTGATAAAATACGTAATCCAATGTCTAAGATATAGAATGCACCTCTTCGATACAATAACTACGAGAAGACATTATGTAATGGTCTTGGTAAATTTCAAGGCTCAACAACTACAAGAAGACATTATGTAATGCTCTAAATCTCATGGAAAATGGTATGGAATTAAATACACTATTTAGTAAAACAAAAATGCACATATGAAACATGATATTTTTATTTTATGTGTTTATATAAAGAAATGCGAGTTTATGTGGAAGAATGAAAAATAATAAGATTTATTTTTTAATTGTATTTTAATAAAGAATTTGTTGGTTTTTACCCACTTCAACTATTCTTACTATTTAATAATGAATTAATATTAATTCAAAGGAGGAAAGATAAAATTTGATAAAATGTAGATTTTTTTTGAAAAGTAAATGAAATTTTATTTTTTTAATGTAAAAAACAATTCAACGCCTTTTAAGAAAAAAATACCAAATTCTTAAAACTAAGTAAGAGAACCATAAACTTAGCTTACATTTATTTTAAAACGAACTAATCTAACTTACCATATTTATAAGTGATTATTTTAAATGTAATAGGCTTGGTAATTTTCAAGAAAGTTAAATACATTATATAGTAAAATAAAAATGGATATGTAGTTAAACATAAAATATTTATTTTATGTGCTTATATATTTTTATTTTATGTGTTTATATAAAAAACAATATGATTTTCAGTAAAAGAATGAAAATTTAATAATAATATTATAATCTTTATTTTTCAATTGTTTTCAGTAAAGAATATGTTTCTCTTTATTTATTTTAATTATTCTAATTCTTTAACAAGAACCAGGAGGTGGAAACATGCCAAAGATCCTGAGATCTCTGAGCAGTGAACTTGGGGAGCATGACAGGATCTGCGAACATGGGAAAGACGCATAGCAGCAGTCCATCTAGGGTCTGCGAGGAGGGTGATCAGGGTGGGGGTTGTAATCCCCTGTTGAAGCACATGGAAACGATGTAACCCAGGCGCTAGATGTCGGGGGCAGGGAGGGAGGAGATGAGACAAGGAAGTGAGTGGGGAAGAGAAAGGATATAGTAGAAGGGTGGGACTGGGCGGTTGCCTCCTGAAAACCAAAACTATTTAGGACATTCATATCATATCTGATAAGATCAGAGAAAAGGTAGAACTGTGGAAGGATAAACCCCTCATCGAAAAATTTATTGGGATCTAGCTAAGAGAGAGGGATCTAGTCAGATGGATAAAGAGAAACTGGAATCCTAAAGGGCGCTATGATCTCCATCTAGGATCCAAGGGTTTCTTTACTGTTATCCTCTTCAACCAGGAAGACCGTGGTAGGGTTCTTGAGGGAGGTCCCTATTACTTCTTTTCGGAAGGTCTTTACCTGAGACCGTGGAAAAAAAGGTTTAACCCAGAAACAGAGGATATGAAGGTTTCCTTATCTTGGATTCACTTGTTCTCCCTTCCATGCAAATATTGGGACCTATAAATTCTACAGGGCATTGCTAACACAATTGGGGAATTTGTAAAGGTTACAGAGTAGACAAAACAATAGAGGTATACGGATTTTTCTTGCATATGTGTCTATATGGATCTATCGAAAGACTTGCTGGAAGCTATCAACCTGAATTGGGATGACGAGGAGTGGGTCCAGTTGATCGACTATGAGAAGCTTTTGTTTAGATGCATATAGTGTCATGAATATGGACACTTTTGTTGGAACTTCCCACAGTTGAACCAACTTCCTCCCATGATCAAGCAAACCTAAGGGGAGAGAAGGATAAGGAAGGGTTTGATCAAGTCCAAAGTAAAAAGAAGAATAGAATGACGGGGCAATATAATCTGGTGAAGGAGAATCAAGGAAAAAGGGTAGCGAACAACAACTCTTTCCATATCTTGGAGGAAAAAGGAGAGGACCTAGAGGAGGGAAGGAATAAGGCATAATCCCTGGAGGAGTCAAAGTAGGGAAATGAAAGGGAATTAGGTAATAGGAAGGAAGTAGAGGACCAGATCGAGGCAATGGATGAGGATAGAGAGAACGATATGGAACTGGGAGAGTTGTATTTAGATGAGATCGAGAAAGAATGTGATGAGAAGGGGAGGGGGTCTGTTTCTAGGAGACAACTGGAACTACTCCAACATGCAATTATCAAGACCAAATCCTACCAACAACTGAGGATAATGAATCCTCAGAAAGGGAGTAAAAGGAAGTCACCAGAGGAAGACAGTGGCGGATAGCCGAGATATGAGTCAAACTTATAGAATCGGTCTAGTATCCAAAGATAGTGGAAACATTGTCTAAAGAAATAATAGTTATCCAATGAAGATCATGTCCTGGAACATTTGGGGATGCAATCATCTAAAGAAAATAAATACGTTATCAACGAAGGTCAAACAAGAAAATACAGGTGTTCTATTTCTACAAGAAACATAATGCACTTCAAAAAAATAGAGAAGTTAGGACAGAAGATTTGGAGAGGAATTAGGGTTATGGCAATAGATGCATCGAGGATGGCTAGAGGTTTAGTCCTTCTTTAGAAACCAAACTCCATATGTCTATAGTATTGTAGGGCTAATCATTTCACAATGATCACCAACTTCACCATCCTAGAGAGGGTGGTAAAGGATACCTTGGTAAATGTTTATGGCCCGAGAACTTTTCCTCAGAAACCAACATTTTTAAATTTCATGACCTAGATGAATGATCAAGCAGGTGAAGGATCTTGGATAGTAGGTGGGGAATTTAAACTGATAAATTCTCTTAGGGAAAAAAAGGGGGGAAGGCGGGTCTTGGATAGATTCCAAGAATATTTTAGGGATTATATCGTACATATTCCTTTAATAGATATCGGGGCAAGGAATGGGTGGTACACGTGGAATAACAGACGAAGAGGTACACACCTTGTGGGTTCTAGAATCGACATATTCCAAGTCACAGAGGATATTTCCAGAGGCATGGGGGAGATAAGTACCAGTGTCCTTCTGACAGCAAGGTCTGACCATTAGCCCATAATCCTTCAATGGGATTGGTCGAATGCCATTCCAAGAAATTCATTCAGATTTGAACAATTTTGGTTGGAGCACAAAGACCTTAAATATCTGGTAGCACAATGGTGGAAAGAATTGCTACCCCCTATGGGAACAAGGATGTATCGATTTCAACAAATATAAAGTCCCTCACATCCATGATCCACACATGGAACAAGGAAGACTTTGGGAATATCTTCTAGGACAAGTAAAAATTGTTGGAGGATATCAAGAGTACCCATAGGAAAGGTATGGAGTAAGGATGGGATGACGAACTGAGACATCAGAAGAAAGACGACTTGAATCTGATCGATTCTAGGGAAAGACATGAGGAGATTTTTTGGAAACAAAAATCAAGAAACCAATGGCTGGAAGAAGGGGATAAGAATACCAAATTATTTCATAATACGGTTATCCCAAATCGACAAAGGTCAAAGATTTATAAATTAAGGAAGACTTATGGAATTCAGGTAGAATCCATAAGAGAAATAGAGGAAGAATTGGTCCACAACTTTGAGGAAATCATGATGGAGGACCAAGGAGATAGAAGCTAGGAGATAGCAAGGATCACAAGACTTATTCGTAGGTTAGTAACAAGAGATCATAATGAGATTCTAGTTAAACTAATATCTATGCAGGAGGTTGAGGAACCTATGAACCAGATGGCCCTAGTAAAGCACCAGGACCAGATGGTTTCACAACCAATTTTTTTTCATTTTTTCAGGGACCTAATTAAACATGATTTTTTGGAAATATTTGAGGAATCGTGAAGTAATAGAGGGGTCTTAAAGTCTTTTAATGCTACCTTCCTAAACATGATTTTGAAAGGGGAAGGAGTTGACATGCCCAGTAAGTTCAGACCCATAGATCTGTGTAATGTCATATACAAAATCATCACTAAAGTGATAGCAAATAGGCTAAAGTTGCTCCTCCCCAGTATGATCATCCTGAAACAATCGTGGTTCATCGAAGGAAGGAAGATCTTGGATGGGATCATCTTGGTTCAAGGAACTATTCATTCCTTGAAGTTCTCCAAGAAACTAGGTATGTTAGTAAAGTTGGATATAGATAAATCCTATGAAAAACTAAGTTGGAAATATATGAGATGTATTCTGGAATCCTTTGGTTTTGGAGGGGATTGGATAGAATGGATAATGACCCTAGTTTCCACTCCCTTCTTTTCTATCCTATTGAATGTATATTCGGCTAGGATTTTTCATCCTTCCTGAGGAATCAGACAAGGGGACCCCTATCCCATTTTCTCTTCATCTTAATGGAAGAAGGGCTTAACAAGCTCCTCCAAGATCAACCAGCAAGAGGAGAGATTCGTGGGATAAACATCCATGAGGGAATGGATAAATAAATGCATAAAAAATTCATGGATGACACAATGTTAATGGGGCACCCTTCAATCTAAGAGGCCCAGGCATTTAAGAAAAGTTTAATGTTTTTTGCTAAGGCTTTAGGGCTTGAAGTTAATTCTAATAAATAACAGGTGTTTTTTTTCAATACAAACATTACTACCCAGATAAGTATAATTTGGATCCTTGGATTCTCCAAAGGATATGTTCCCTTTAAGTACCTCGGAGCTTCGCTTACTAAAGGCACTATCAGGAAGGTTTCTTGGCATGAACTTCTAAACATGCTTAGAAGTAGGTTCTCGAATTGGACCCTCTAAACCTCCCCATTTGTATGATTCTTGTCAAAGTAGTTCTCCAGGTAATGTCGGTTTACCTTTTCTCGGTGCTCTGAGCTCCAAAGGTTGATATTAAGGAAATTCGGGGTATCCAAAATTAAATTATTTGGGGAGGAAAGGAAGAGAAGAACGAATTTTCCATGGTTGGATGGGACAAATTCTGTCATCCTAAGGAAAGGGTGGGTTTGGGTATCAAGGACCCAGAGGTTATGAGTGAAATTCAAGGTTATAATATCTGGTGGAGATGCTGCAATTACAAGGCAGAAACCTGGGCGAGATTGTGGCACATGAAATATCCCAAGGACAAACCAACTAGTGATTTGATTAGATATAATGAGGAAAGTTTGGGATCTCATATATGGATGAAATCCTAGTATGGTAGAAATCTTGTTCAGGACCATATTTTTTGGGAAAGATGTGATGGTGATCTATCTAATTTTTGGGATGACTCATGGAATCAACTACCAAAAATAAGGGACGACCCTAGACAATAGAATATCAGGGCCAGAGGGATGGAAGAAGGAAAATTCAAGGTGTATCACTACTGGGAAGATCCTGCCTTGAATGGCCATAAGAAGTGGTTGGGTCCGGACTGGTGGGAAATACTAACAACTGATGAGGATCTTCGTTTTTTCAAGGATATTCTACAAGAGATATTCATTCACATCAAAATGGAAGTAGATAAGTTAAGGTGGGGATACTAGTCGAAAGGTAGTTTTAGAATTAAAGACGCCTATGACATACAAACTAGAAGCAAGGACGTGAGAGAAGAAATTTGGAAGAAGATATGGGAAATGAATCCATGGCCAAATACAATGATATTTTGCTGGATGGTGGTTAGGCAAAGTATTTTAATGGGGGGGGAGTTACGAAATATGGGATTCAGAGCCCCTCCCAATGCCCGTTATGCCTCGTCAATGAAGAAAACATGAAGCATATTTTGGATGGTTGTCCCTATAATTTTTTTTTATTGGATAGAGGTGCTATGATCTTTCGGAGAAGTGATTGAATCAGAGGTCATCTCGACCAATATATTTTAGAATGGAACGTTAAGGCCTTTAGAAATCCAATTATGGGAAAGTTATGGATGATGTTCCCAGGGATCATTCTCTGGAATGTGTGGAAGGAGAGAAGCAATAGTATATTCCAAGATAAGAAGCACAGTGAAGAGGAATTTTAGAGGAAGTTGGTAAACAACCTTCAAGAGATGATAAGAAGTATGCATTGGAGAGAGATAGACAAGGACCTCTCGGAGGGTGAAGCACGAATTGTGGCAAGATGGCGTTTAGGAAGGAGAGATCTAGAAGGGCTGTGAAGGAAATACAAGATCTGTAGGACATCTAGTCTGAACTTCTGGTCACCCCCACCATTGAGTGCATTTAAAGTTAAATTTGGTGGGGCATCCAGGGGAAATTCAGGAGCAGTGGGGTATGGGGGAGTATGCAGAAATTCTTCTAGGGTAATCCTAAAAGTTTATTATGGATATATTAGCAATGACACAAACAAATATGTTGAATTGGAAGGCCTTATCCATGATGGGTTTTATGCATCCACACCTTTGGTAGACACATTTTACAGAGAGTTATTTCACTATAAATTATTCCACACCTATGGCAGCCAACACACATAGGGATGGAAATTGGGTGAGGGGTTTTTCCTATTGGTACCACATGAGGAGCAGGAGGCTCCCACATATTCCATTAATGAATTAATGGTTCAC
Organism: Pseudotsuga menziesii; assembly: GCA_001517045.1. Taxonomy (NCBI): domain Eukaryota; kingdom Viridiplantae; phylum Streptophyta; class Pinopsida; order Pinales; family Pinaceae; genus Pseudotsuga; species Pseudotsuga menziesii. Next base: position 360,113 of record LPNX010678837.1, read on the forward strand.
CCATGTGGTATGAAAAGTGCATCATTCCCTTTCCATGTGGACAAGAAACATCAGAGCATCTATTTGATGTCTTAATCATGCATGGTTATGAATGGAAGTTCCACTTGAGCTAGTTTAGTGGAACAAGTAGTAGATTGTTGAGTTTTTTCTCCAGAAAAGAGATAGCAGATGAGCTTTTAGTGTGGTAGTATGATTTTAACAACCTCAATTCCATCCTCTACAATGATAAAATTTTGTTGTTTTTACTGATGGTTGGAAGGAGGCAGATAAAACGACGGGATCCTAACATTCTTGGGAATGACATATCTCCAAAGGGGACAAAAACATTTGGGTCCTTACAGAGAAGAAAGTGGAATCCATGAATTATACTCAACTACCTTAACTGGGTTGACAATTTTGTTAAAAGAAGTGGTCATCAAATAAATGACATGGTGGACAAAATTTCCAGCACTCTGGAGTGCTTCTACTTGAGGACAAGCAGACTTGGGATGGGAGGACTCTCATATCCCCACATTTTGACAACCAAAAAGTGTGGACTATGATAAACACCAAGGGGTTCTAACTGATATTATTTAATTACCCTAGGGAAAATTGCTAAGATAATTATGTAAGAAGACTATACTAAGTTCAATTTCTTGTTGAAAATTTCAACCCGCTTCCGTATGTAGTGGGAAGCTAAGGTATGGCTTGAATGCGGGTAGATTGAATCAAAAGGAATTATGGTGCACCAGTAGTGGAAGTTTGGATCTACAGGTCGGTGGGTTCAGCCCAGGATGGTTCCATCTCCTCCTCATGGGGGGAGGGACCCCGGCAGGAGCGAGCTCTCTGAGGATGGGTCAGCGGTTCCCATTCTGATATTAGAGAGGGAAATCGAGAAAGGGAAAAGACTAGTGAGCACCCATGAGCCGCAAAAAGATGGGGAAGGTACAAGTGGGATCAAGAAACAGGAGGCAATGAAATGAGAGACACGAAGGACAGGACAATGCGTCCCAAAATCAAAGACTGCGCCAAAGCTGCAAATCAAGTCAGAAAGAGTAAGGGAATACATATAGTATATGAAATACCGAGCCCTCATAGGAAATTTTGTTGGGATTTTTCCCACCAAGAAGACCCTGGTATGGTGGATTAACACCATGTAGAAACCCCAAGGGCACTATGACCTTCAGCTGAAGGCAAAAGGATTCTTCACAATAATCTTTTTTAATGAAGAAGATAGAACAATAATTTTTTAGAATGGTCCCTATTTATATAATTCAACGGGACTATTCTTAAGGCCCTGTAAAGAAATATTTAACCCTGATAAAGAAAACCTCATGATTTCCCTAGTCTGGATCAAAATGTTCTCTCTCCCAATGGATTATTGGAAGGAACAAATTCTGATGGATATTGGGAATACCCTGGGGAACTTTGTCAAAGTCTCAGAGAAAACTAGACAGAGGAGATATATCTCATACGCCCGAATCTGTATTTACCTTGACATTTCTAAGGATCTCCCAGATGGGATCGAGTTATATTTCGAGGATGAGGAGTGGTTCCAAGCTATAGACTATGAAGAGATCTCATTCATATGCAGAAGATTCCATGAGCTTGGACATCTATTTCGGGACTTCCCATAGAAAAAAAGGATAGGAGGCAAGAAAGACTAAGAAAATCAAGATGTTGAAGGTTTCATCAAAACCCAAACCAAGAAAAGACAAGCCAGAAAGATATCGGGACCTAATATCAACGAAAGGGTGAAAACTCAGAACATGTTTGAGATCCTCCAAGATGAAAAGGTAAGTAACAAAGAAACCTAGAAAACTCACGAGACTAAATACCATCAGGAGAAGGATCTGGACCCAAATCTAAATAATCAGTAATGACCCAAAAACATGCACCAGGAGCTGGCCAAGGCATCTACAGAGGTAACAGAGCCATAAAATGATGATATCGAGATAGGAGATCTTGATTTGGATGGAGTTGAAGCTGCATGCTCAGACAAGATCCCATCCCAGATCCCCCCTCAACAAGTTTCTCTTCTGGAGAAGGCGATAATCAAGGAAAAAAATATGAAGTTCTTGGGAGTAACAATTAAATCCCTCAAAGAACCCGATGGAAAAAAGAAAAGCGGGCGAGGCCTAGAAATGTCCAAATAATCAAAGCAGTAGGGGTGCAATTGGTGGCTTCGGGGCAATATCCAACCATAGATGATTCCCTATCTCCTGCAACCCAATAAGTTCCCAATGCAGATCACATCCTGGAATATTAGAGGTTGCTGCAACACTCTGAAAATTCATCTTCTCAGAAGAAGGATTGAAAAAGAAAAATATGGAATTATCTTTTTGCAAGAAACCAAGTGCTTGGAAGAAGAGCTAAAAAGTATTGCCGAGAAAATTTGGAAGGGATGTGAGATGGTAGCGATTGATTCCAAAGGGGAAACCAGAGGGATTGGCATCTTGTGGATCCCTGGGGAGGTGAACCTCTCAGGTTTCGTAGCAACACCCTTTTCTCTATCTATTGATTTCCACATTTTAGGCACAAGAATCAGAGGATTTTTTACCAATATCTACGGTCCTCCTAGGGTAGAGTAGAAATTGTCCTTTTTGGATTCGCTTGCTTTTATCAAGAAAACCTCCGAAGACAAACCATGGAATCTTGGCGAAGATTTCAACCCGATCAAAAATATTGAAGAGAAAAAAGGTGGTATACAGAACCTAAACCCTGCAAGTGTGCACTTCAATGATTTAATAGAAACCCTTGATCTGATAGATGTAAGAACTTCTAACAGTATTTTTACGTGGAATAATAAACGAGTTGGAGACAGAGGGATAGCATGTTGGCTTGATTGCTTTTTAATCTTTGAATCCATCATGACTACAGGAGGAGAGTTAAGAGTGGTTGTACTCCCACCTGCAGGATCTAACCATTGGCTAATCAACCTTGAATGGGAAAACGTGGGGGTAAACTCCTGTAGACCCTTCAGATTCAAAAATTTCTAGCTACCTCAGACAGACTTCCCTGAGAAATTATGTGAATTGTGGGAGGAATCCCCACCCATCAAAGGTACTCGAATGTACCAATTCCAACATAAACTCAAACTTCTTAAAAACAACATTAAAAAATGGAACAAGGATTCCTTTTGCAGTATTTTCCAAGCAAAACAAGCTTTGGAATGCAAGATGCAAGCAAACCGGGCTCAAGGTATGAGCATAGGTTTCTTGGAGGAGTTACGGATTCAAGAAAAGAGGCTACTCCAGTAATTCAACCAACGAGAACAACAAGAGGAATTCTATTGGAACCAGAAATCCAGAGTCAAATGGATCCAAGAGGGGGAATGCAATACGAGATTTTTTCATAAAGAGGCCATTCAACATCATCAAGGGAATAGACTAGAAAGATTGAAGATAGAGGAGGGAGGCATAGCTGAGACCCAGGAAGAGATAGAAAACATGCTAAACTCATATTTTTCTAATATGATGAAGGATACTAAGGAGATAGAGAAGAAGCTCAGAGGGAACTGTTTAGGCACATTCCTAAGATCATCTCAGATGATCATAGCCGCATGTTGGGGAAACCTATCGAGATGGAGGAGTTCGATGCCACGATCAAGCAAATGGCAAAGGAAAAATCCCCTGGGCTGGATGGGTTCACCTCGAACTTCTTCCATGCATGTTGGGACTGGATAAAGGATGAAGTATGGGCTCTGGTGGAAGACTCCAAAAGGACAAGCAAAATTTTAAGAGCTCTCAATTCCAATTTCCTAACGCTCATCCCCAAAGAAAATGCAACCGAGGACCTAAGGAAAATCAAACCGATTTCTCTATGTAATGTTATCTATAATCTCCAAGGTCATGGCTAACCGTCTTCCCCCCTTGCTTCCTCTAATCATCTCCCCTAAATAGGAATGATTTGTGGAAAGCAGGCATATTTTGAATGGAATTATCCTAGTCCATGAAACGATGCATTCGCTAAAACCAAAAAAACTCCAGGTATGCTCTTAAAACCGAATCTATCAAAATCTTATGATAAGTTGAATTGCAAATTTTTGGTAGAAATTCTCAGGGATTTTGGCTTCTCAAAGGAATCGACTAATTGGGTCATGAATTTGGTTTCCTCTGCTTTCTTCTCAATCTTGGTCAATGGTTCTCCCTCGACCCCTTTCAATGCTTCCAGAGAAATAAGGCAGGGGTATCCCCTATCCCCCTTTCTATTCATCATTGCGGCCGAAGTGCTTGGAAGATTGCTCAAAAGAAGAAGATATGAGAACAAGATCCAGGGATTATCCCTTACTGCAGGGATGGAACCTCAAACCCACCAATAGTTCGTGGATGATAATATGCTCATCAGACCATCCTCGGTTCAGGAGGCACACAGAATCAAAGAGAGTCTGAATACCTTCCTGGAAGAAAGCGGCCTAGAGATCAATAAGGACAAATCCCAGACCTATTTTTTCAATATTTCAAAAATTACCAAAAGGAACATTCTTAGAATTCTGGAGTTTTCAAAAGGAAGGATTTCATCCAAATACTTGGGATCCCCTCTAGCTGAATCCACCATAAGACAAATTTCCTGGAAAGAACTATTGGATAAAATCAAACAAAAGCTCAGCCTATGGACCTTCAAAGCTCTAAATTTTCTGAGTAGACTCACACTGGTCAAATTGGCTCTTCAAGCAATGCCTATATATCTCTTCTCGGTGCTGGCCACCCTGAAATCAGTTATCAAACAAATCAGAAACATCCAACAAAATTTCCTATGGGGGGGAATGGAAAGGCATAGGAAGTGCCCATTAGTGGATTGGAAAAACATATGTACTCCTAAGGAAATTAGAGGCCTCGAGCTTCGTGATCCTCTTGACAGCAATAAAGTAATGAGTGCTAAAATTTGGTGGAGATGGATCAGTTATGAAGAAGAACCATGGGCCAAACTTTGGCACTTGAAATATGCCCCACTCTGGCCTAAATAGTCCCTGGTCTGTTTTGGGAAAAACATTCCATGATCTTGCATATGGAAGTCGGCCCAGGAAAACAGGGGGTTGATCCAGAAGCACAGCTTCTGGGAAGTTAGGGATGGCAGGACGATGAGGTTTGTCAGTGATGCCTAGAACCAAGAACTGGAAATAGCCAGTAGGGAGGACTCTCCTCTCCTTATATCCCATATTCAGAAAAAACCTTTGAAAATGGTGGCGGAATTCTAGGCTCTTAGTGACACGGACCAACTCTTCCGGTCCTGGAAAAAGAAGAACTGGTGGCAATGTCAAGCTCCTGGGGAGAATGTGGATGACTTCTATTCAGATATCTGTGCCAGAAATGTTCCTAGAAATGATGGACCAGACAAAATTAGATGGGGGTACTCCAACACAAGAAATTTCAATTCAAAATAATCCTTATCTCTAATGATGGAATCCTTCAATATGGAAAAGGAGGCCAAATGGGAGAAAATATGGGGAGGATGCTGGTGGCCAAAGGTGGAAGCTTTTAGTTGGTTCCTGCTCAAGAGGCACATTCTAACCTGGGATAACATCCAAACCAGGGGAATTAGTAGACCGACAAGATGTTGCATGTGTGAGGAAAATATTGAATCCATCAATCACATTCTGGACGAGTGTCCAATAGCGGATGCCATATGGGAAAAAGGAGCGGCTATTTTCAAGAAAAACTATAGACATAGAGGAAGGACGGGCGTAACCATTATAGAATGGCCTAAGAAGATTTTCAAAAATAAGATTGTAAGCAGGACGTGGGAGCTCCTCCAAGGATTTACTATCTGGGAACTATGGAAAACCCACAATCTATGAATTTTTGAAAACAAACCCAGATGAGTTGGGGAAATATGGGCCCTAATTGAAGCTCACCTAAAAGAAATGATAACATTAATTCACTGGTCACAAGAATACTTCACAGTCGAGGAGAATGAAATAATTATCATTAATGAATTAGGGATATAAATATTACCTATTAACAATGTGTGGTCCAGAGTGATTCCCAAGACTGTGAACAATGTGAATTCTTGGCTTTGACCTCCTACAAGATCCTTCAAACTCAATTTTGATGGAGTGGCCAAAGGAAATCCTGGTCCAGCAAGCTTCAGAGGTTTTGTCAGGAATTCAGATGGAAACATTCTTAGCATCCTATGGGGTTCCATTGGAACCAGTACTAATAACTTGGCGGAACTGGAGGGCCTTATCAATGGTATTTCTTGGGCCCTGCATAAGAAGAAAACCCCATTGCTAGTGGAGGGTGACTCTCAGGTTATTATTAACATTTCTCGTAGGCATCAACACAGCACCACCATGTCCCAGGTTTCGAAGAATTGGAGATGGGAAGGACGTATTTTAGAGCTCAAAAGGATTCTTGCAGGCCCCTCATCCATCCAATTCTCTCATGTCAGAAGACCAGGAAATGAGCTGGCAGATGCTTTGGCCAATGAAGTGGTGGTGAACTATATTTCAATGTAGAAGAGCTACACGATAATAGGAAAATCCTGATATGGGATCGATGTGAAAAGTTGGCACAGTCAGATCTGGAAGGTACGATCGAAGAAGATGACCGCCAGATACAGCTCAACCCCAAGCAGTTGGTCGACAACTGTCAGATCAATCCTTTGCAAACCTCACCACATGTCTTGTCCAACCCCAGCAATGGGCCCTTCATCATCCCTATCGCATATCTAGATGACCACGAGATGTCCTCCTCGAGATTTGGGTATGATGAGCCCTATGTGTAGACACGTGGTTTTGGTACGAAGAAGGTGGCCAAGGAAGAACACACTTTTGCACGATAGGAGTTTTTTCGATGAGAGGACGGAACCCATTAATTACAAGGTTCAATGTGATGGATGGTCCGTGCGAGGTTATAAAGGGGAGGTGGCCCTGCAGGCTCTCTGGTATGATTCCTATGCTAGAAACTGCAAGGTTGGGGAACTTCAGAGATATCCGTATCAAAGGGCCATTAATGAATGAGGAGGATAATGATCTTTCACGCACTAAGAAAGATATGGAAGAGTATGATGGATGGAAGTTATGGAAGAAGGCCAGGGTGAAGGGTAAGAGTTCTTCACCTCATCCATATCGGGGGATGATGGAAATCTTCCCTATCCAGACTATTCGGGCTATAAATACACCCTGGGGGATAGTAGAAACAACCATCCCATTATATTTCTTCTACTCTCTGTTCAAAGTAAGGTCCTACATAGTGATATCATGTCTCTCCAATGGAGAGTCCGTAACCCCCAATGGGGTAGTGGTCAAGTGGAGAGGATCATTAGGTCGATGCCTAGTACATCAGTTGATCTTCCTCCCATTAAAGAGGAGTAAAATCATCTCTCCTTCAATTGGGGTGACCAAAACATGGCAGAGACGCCTACGGCCGTTAAATCCCATATCGCAATGAAGGAGATTGAATTGCTCCGTGAATATGAGACGCACCAGGGCCACCCTTTGGTGATTAACCCATTCTAGACTGTAAGGATTCTGTTGGCTCGTGATACTCAAGCTAAGGCACAGATCACCCACGTCATTCGGGAATCCTTGACCCTCATAAGGAGGGGGTAGTAGGAGAGCACGGTGGGATTTCAACTCCTAGAAATGATAGTTGCAGAAGTTATTGACAACCCCAAGGAACCTGCTAACTCTACTCAACCTTCAGCCATCAACGATCCCCCTCCTTAGTAATAGATGCTGGTCGCCTTGTCTCAGATATGATTTTGGATATCTTGCTGGACTATGTAGTTTCTGAGGGTTATGGTGTTATCTTGTCTATCGGCTATGGTTCTTCTTATTTATTTTCAGTCATGTTGTAAATGGGATCAGAAAGGTTTTCTCAGTATTATTGTAATTGTGATCAGATAGGAGAAGTCTCTATGGAAAGGACCTGGGTCTATTAGTTTGTTAGATGGATTCTGGATGGATAAGTTGTTAGTTTGGATTCGAATGGAAAGTTTGCTAGTCTATTTTTGCTATGGCGGAATGTATGATGGTTTGATTTTGCTATGGTCACTTGAAAATTTGTAATCCTTTCAAGGAATCTGGGGATATTTCGTATAAGCCCCACGGTAAATAGTCTGGTCTGGTCTAGTCCATCCAGTCGATCAGGTCTAATTACAACACCATTTTGTATTATAAGTAATATAATGATTTCCTGCTTACTGATATAAAAAAAGTTGTATTTCTTGTCAATTTAATTATTATGCAAATAATTATGTGGAAACTAAGTTGCCATTAATAGGAATCTGGGGATTTTGCTATGGTTGCTTGAAAATTTGTAATCCTTTCAAGGAATCTGGGGATATTTCGTATAAGCCCTGCGGTAAATAGTCTGGTCTAGTCTAGTCCATCTAGTCGATCAGGTCTTATTACAACACCATTTTGTATTATAAGTAATATAATGATTTCCTACTTACTGATAAAAAAAAAGTTTGATTTCTTGTCAATTCAATTATTATGCAAATAATTATGTGGAAACTAAGTTGCCATTAATAGGAGAGCCACTTGGGCAAGCCAACTTGCCAAGGAGGAAATAGAATCTGTCATAGGACATAAAAATCCAAGAAAAGATATCAGACACAAAAGAGGCAACTCTAGGCCAAGGTAGGGTGCAGTTTCCATTTGGAGACTCAATAACAAAAGCTGGAAGTTCAAAAAAAGCTGTCATAAGGAAAATTAACAACTCTAGGGCACAATTTCCATTATGGAGTTCAGTGACAAAAGCAGGCAGTGCACGAAAAGATGTCAGAGGGAAAAGAAACAACTCTGGTCCAAGGAGGGTGCAATTTCCAAATTGAATGAAGGTGAATTACAGGAAACATATTTCTTGTCTCACACATGCTAATTTACTCATGGAGGGTGGACTCATGGCTACGGTTAGGGTTTTGGCAAGGAAAACTTGCTTAGCAGGTGGTTGACTTGCCAAACAAGTCACCAGAGGTTTATTTCAATATAGTGGGAGATCCATTACTCATTTTGGATGTTTATTATTTGTGATTTTGATGAATCTAAGGATTATTTGTTGAGTGCTGTCCCTAAGGTGCTTGGGAGATCCACCCCAAGGTTCTCATTCCCTCTCTCCTCTTCCCCTCTTCTCCCCTTCCTTTACAGGTGACTTGAGCTAAGGAGGAGCCCATAAATACTAGATTGACCTTTGTATATGATTCTAAATCTTTCTAATATGTATGCGAAAGTAATATTCTGTCCCATAGACCTACCATGATTAAATGCACATAAGGAGTGATGTTTGTACCCAACTAACAGGGTATTTGACTGTAAAATGTAATGGGAGCAATATAATATCCATGATAGGAGTTTTAAAGGCTATGATATGATTAATTATTATGTATTTACCTCTGTTAAACTTCAGTAGAATCTCTTATTTCATTATGATACAAAATTCATGAATTATTGTACAACATAGCTAGTTGACTAGTTAAACTTAACTAGTCTTACAATTTTTATAATTATGAGAGTTTTGTACATCCAAATTTAACTCTGTAAGTTGATTGACATTTCTAACTATACCCTCTATCCATCCCAACCTTCATAAATAGTTTTATTTGAGGTCATACCTTGTTTGGGACACCTTCTTTACGTAGGGCATCCTCGGGCCAAAACTGCCAATTTTTCTCAATTCTTCCCAAACAACCCCAGATCAATCCATATATTTTCTTGTATATATTAAAATTTGTTTAATACCTTTTATTAGTCATACAAGACCTATGTGCCCTGCCGAAACCCCTTTTTGATTGGATCTGACAAAGTCTTCATAGTTTCATGGTTGGGTGACCCAAAAGCATGAGACATTAGAGGAAATTTAAACTCAAAATGGGCCTTTTAACTCTAATTCAAATTCCATGTCATCATGTGTTAGCCAATGAAATTGCTTTAAATTTGAAAAACTGTATAGTTCTTAAACACTTTTTTAATATAAATTTGGGGATAGGTATCATAAAAAAACTATTTTTTTGTTTGTATTTTCGACATATCTCCCCGTGTTTTTACTCAAATTTCAATTGAGAGATCTTGTTGGATGAAAAATTAAATTCTTTATCCGACGAGTACCCACCCAGCATACTTTTGACGGACCTCGCTACCCCAAAAAAAAGAAATACCTGAAAAAACATGATGATGACATGGTTGCATTTGCACTACATTTATGGATGCTTTACCCAAATGGTTGGTCTGGGGCACATGGAGTTTTAACACTAAATATCGGTTCAATAAATACTACGCATTATTACATATAAATACAACACATTATTACATATATGAACATGTATTATTCATGGACAAATTCATGTGACATCTGCTGCTTTCTATTTTATTCAATTGCCTCTCATTTTGTAAACATTCACTTATCTATTAAAATAACTAAAGAAAACGAAAGCTCGAGAACAAGCAGCTAGCTAGTTAGCCAGAGAAGAAGGCAGTAAAACTTGTCCATTTGAGGGATCTCCTTATTTGAAGAGTCATTTTCCATTGAGCATATTAATTTGGCCCCTTTTATTTTCAGAGCCCCTCTATATTTTAAGGAGGTCAGCTCTTTATTAAAAAAGGGGGATCGAGGCTTATCTACTTATTTGTAATTGGCTCGGAGAGCTTTCTATTTGCTCCCATTATGGTCGCAAACAACTGATCTATTTTCTCCAATTCCATTAGTTCAAATCCATTCTCACTTCTCGATTCTTTTACCCCAATATTTTCTCTATTCATGAAGACAATATCTATTCATCATCATGTTTTTTCATGTATTTCTTTTTTTGGGGGTAGCGAGGTCCGTCAAAAGTATACTGGGTGGGTGCTCGTTGGTTCATAATCACATTTTTTAGGTATTTCTTGTTTTTGGGGTAGTGGGGTCCATCAAAAGTATGTCGAGTGAGTACTCGTTGGATGGGAAATTTAATTCCGCATCCAAGGAGCTCTCTCGATCGAAATTTGAGTAAAAACACGGGGAAATATGTCGAAAATACAAACAAAAAGTAGTTTTTTCTTTTCTTCCTCCAAAAATTAATAAATATTATTTTATTATTTTAACTATTATTTTATTAATTTTTTTTAGGACACCCATTTTGAGTTGAAATTTCCTCTAATGGTAGGTTTCAGTGAATGGTGGTTTCGAAACCTAAATGGTCCCTAATATAAGTGTTCTAAGGAAGCTAATTTATTAGTCCTAAAACTACCCTTGATTTCTCTCCACATCTCGCTACCATGTTTGCAAAAGTATCAGCCAATTTCCCATATATTCCTAGTCTCAAGAGATCTCTGATTGAATGCAATTTTCATGTAATATTTTGTATAAAAATTATATCATATATAATATTATGATCTGATTACATATCAGGGACATTACATTAATATCAAAGCTCTAAGTTCCTTTTGTGAAGACTCTCTTTCAGTTTGATTCCTTCCAGTCAAGCTAGTAATTTTCTAGCACCTAGTTTGACAATTTTCTGTACCAAGTCTTTGTGTGGAGTTAGTATCTCTCAAATTTGATTCGGAGATATTACATAGGGTTCCAAGGAGTCTTGGTAGTAAACATCAACCTCGCTGATTTTAAAACCATAAAAGGTTCCAGTGCATTGCACATTTAATCCTAAACCAAACATGGTCCTTTGTCTTATCTCGATCTCTGAATAAAACTCCTAAACCTCAGTCGAATCCTAGTTTGGGTCACCTATCATGTTGTTTGTTAAGCAGTTTGAGTGAATGTGCAAAATATCTTAGTTGGTACATTACATCCTAGTTGGTGGGGTGGTAAACCAATTTGGTCGGTTGAGGTTCCTAAGGGTTTTCAACTATTCTACGGGACAAATCTACACGGACAAAGTTGTTCTTAGACAAACTACTCAATTACAGGTATTTTTTTGCTATTTTAGTTTTTATAATTCTAAAAACAATTACATGGTTCAATAATCTATAAGTTGTTTTATACCTGCACTGTTAGTAGTGAAATTTGTTAATATTAAAATTTGTATTACTAATTAAATTGAAATATACCTGAAATGTGAAATGTTAAATTGGTTAGTACCTATAATTGAACAGAAACCAAATATAAATAAAACATGACATAATTTTAGTATAGAAAAAAATAGCTAAACAATGTTGAGATGTATTAAATAGACATGTATTAAAGGAATTTCCTAAGGAACCAGAGAAGTCCTTACAATTATGGCCTTCTTTTTGCATATTCACATGTTCATGACCAAAAAGCATAGAATGCCACTATTACGTTTTTTTTTGTTGGGTTAAGAATCTATACAAATTATGTATATAAGCGTTATGTTGTTTTTTGTTGGATTTGATTTTGCTAAGGTATCCTTACATTTTTCCTTTTTCACGAAGTCAATCTTAAATGGAGAGGAATGTGAAACATGTGTTTCTCCTAAGAGGTGATAAATGCATCCATATAACCTTAAATTTTCATAGTGTTTGGATTCACTCTCTTCATACCATACCATATTTATAATATAAGTAAATTGTTTTCAACTATAAATGCATAGAATCCTTGTACTTCAATTTCCATACTTGCTAGATTCACTCCCGCTTACCATAGTTATAAGCGATCATTTTCAACTATAAGTGCATATAATCTTTGTATCTTATGTTTTCATACTTACTAGATTCACTGCCTCTTTACCATATTTATAAGCGATTATTTAAACAACTACAAAAAGACATTATGTAAACATTATATAATGGTCTTGGTAAATTTCAAGGTTCAACAACTACAAGAAGACATTATGTAATGGCCTCGGTAAATCTCATGGAAAGTGGTATGTAGTTAAATACATATTTAGTAGAACAAAAATTTACATATAAAATATGATATTTTTATTTTATGTGTTTATATAAAAATGTGATTTTGTAAAAAAATGCAAAATTAATAATAAAATAATAATCTTTATTTTTTAGTCTTTTTTAATGAAGAATATGTTTTTTTTACAGATAGTCAAAAGATCTTTATGGATATAAGCTAGTCCTTTGTTTTATTAATATTTAGTTTTCTTTTTAAAGGGTAGAGATTGTGGTAGGGTTCTCTTTGTCCACAAAATTTAAACTTTTTGCAAAATATTTTTTGTCATAATTAAAACATTATAGTATTAAATAAATGAAAATATATCTTTTGTGTAAAAATGAATTCAACACCTTGGCTATTCTCAAGAAAAAATGGTATGTAGTTAAATACAGTATTTTGTAAAATAAAAATGGATACATCGTGAAACTTAACGTTTTTATTTTATGTGTTTGTATTAAAAAAAATTGTGATTTTATGTAAAAGAATGAAAAATTAATAATGATATAATAATCTTTAAAATAATGAAAAATTAATAATAATATGATAATATTTATTTTTTTAATTGTTTTTATGAAAAGAATTTGTTTTTTAACTCATTTTAACTATTTTCATTCTTTAATAATGAATTCAGAAGAAAAAGGCTAAATTTTGATTTTTTGGGTCAAAATTACTATTCTAAATAAATACAAACATAGAAAACAATTCAACACCCTTAAGGAAAAAATACCAAATCTTAAAACTTTGTAAAAAATCATAAACTTACCTTACATTATTTTAATAATGAAAAAAAAGTTACTCAAATTTTCTAATTCTAAATTAAAATATGGCTTTATTAACATTTTGGTATACATATGACTATTTAAAATAAATAATATGAACTTGAACCATATTAAATATAATTATTTTTAAATTTCGTTTATAATTTCATATTAATAACATACTTATATTTTTAATATAATATATTAACAACATTTTCACAGCTTTATTATCTACTTATACCTTTATATGACCCTTGGTTTATTTAGACTTTGGTATTTGTGTTTATGAACATTGAACCGCACTTTGTATTCCGAGCATTGACTTGAACTTTGTATGGAATGCAATTTTTAACATTAGTATAGTTATTTTAATATTATTAAAATTTTAGGTTATAAAAATAAATTTTAAGTAAAAAATCAAATTAAGTTGATAGAGATTAATATTAAGGCTATATGTATAAGTATGATTTATACAAAGGAATTAAATTTATTAAAATATAAATTTTATATTTAATATTTTAATTATTTATCAAATAAGGTTATTTAATTTTATGATAATAATAATAATATCAATTTAATAGATTGTATTTCATGTTTTTAATATCAAACCTAAATAGAGGCACCAATTTGGTGTATAATATCCCTATTTTTTAAGTTCAAATCTAGTAGAAACATCAATTTGGTGTATGACATCCCTTTATTTGCTAGATAATGGACTCTCTATATACAAGGACTTAATTATTAAAGTGTACATACTCTACCACCTCCACATTTAAACATATAACCTTCTAAAAATAAACACATGTTTTTACTCACTCAACTAAACAAAACAACATAAACAAAAATAATAATAATATATATATATGGCAATTATTTGGACTCTCAAATCTCAAGAAGAAAGATGGCAATTATTTGGTTTGGCTTAAAATTTTATTGTTGTGCTCAAAAAGCTTAGAGAGAAGCTTTTCTAACTCATTATAGTTTTGGCAAGTTAGGAGGTTAGAAAAGTTGTATTGTATCAAATACTATGAAATTCATATCTAATGTGGATGTAAGGAGGGCAATCGATGTTAAAGTGATTTTCATCCTTAATGCTCATAGACTCACAAAGATGGGAAATCCTTATTAATTTTTTTCTTTATTCTTCTCTTGGTTATATTATTTTTTTCTTTGAACTAGTTAATATCAAGAGATACTTCTTAGCTTCGAGATTACGGTTAATGACCTCCTTATAGTATCTTAATTTTCTATTAAAATCTAAAAGTTCCTTGCACCACATTTTCTCTTTAAGCTTTTAGATATAATAATATTTTTGACATCATTAATATTGTGCAAAGTGTCATTTTAGTCAATGCCCCAACAGTTTAACCAAACCATGACCTATCTTTACACCAACCCCACTTGAGGTGCAAGTGGTTTTGTCATGATTTTAAAGAAATTTTAGAAAGTCTCTCATTTCCAATGTTATTTATCTTGTACATAAGGTACACCTAGTCATAGCCCTACAATCAAAGGGGGAAATATCCACTTCCTTGAGGAGAATAAGATAAGGCTTATTGCTTTTACTTTGGAGGTGATAAGTTATAAAATACTTCTAGATTTGCTTAATCTTTCTCAAGATTCCCTAGAAATGCTACAACTCCATATTGATTTGTTCAGTCTTTCTTTGAAATTCCCTAAAAACATTACAATCCCATACTTCAAAATCTTATAAGATCACAAAATAACAAAGATTTCAAACAGAAACGTCTTCAAGTTAGTTAATTTATACTTGCTCTGGAGACAGAAATAAGTTTTCCACACTTAGTTAATCATTTTCTGGATGCTATATTCGAACTAAACTTGTAATGAATATCAATTCATTTTTTTCTCCAAATACGAACACATAATGTTGAAGGAGGATTTGAAATTTCATAGTAAAGTATATATATTTTTGTAATTCAATTTTTAATAATAATTACTATTATGTAGAATATATGTATGTGTAATGTTATCTCCTATATTTAATGCAATGAATTTAATATTGTTTGCGTCACAGGGTTGTGGTTGGTTGAAATGGGTTGTCAGGATTATACAACTCACGTTTATTAGTCCCTGCCCATGGGTTGCAGAGACTCTATTAACCTGCTTGTCATCGTTTACATTAATCTTTGAACATAAACCAAATATTTTGCACTAAAACCAAGTATTTAACCAAAGTTTTATGGAGATCTCTTTTTAAGTTTATATATTGCCTCTATCTCGACCAATGACAATGTTTGAATCATTATATTGGCCAATCAAGAACTTAGACCTCTTATTTGGCCTCAAATTTAGGCCATTTTCACTTTTTATGTTTCAAACTTAAGGTTAAAGTAGCAAAACATCATTGAGATCTAATTGATACATTAATACTATAGCATTAGTTAGCAAACATTAAATGTTAATCCATAATAGAATTTTTGTTAATGTTTCATTTTTGTTGGATCATTGGATTCGTGCATGTTTTTCGTGTGTTTACCTCCATGTCTTCTCCGTGTACTCATTTCCACCACCTCTAACTACCACTCACTGCGATCGCCTCTTCACTGCTTCAAAGTTGTTTGAGAACATTGCTTACACTGGAGGATCCTCAATATGAGGCCACTCACTACGATCGCCTCTGGATCTGCAATACAAGGTTGGAGGATCTGCAATCACATAGCTGTAAATTGTTTCAATATTTAATTGTAACAATAGATTACCATATTTTCAATCACATTGTCTCTTTGTTTATGTCTGTTGAATGTGCTTATTCAATCTCTCACTACTAATCATGCTCATATTTTTAGAGTATTGAAATACATATATGAATGGACTTGAGGCACAGTTGTAGAGATTCTTCTTTAACAAGACATGTTCACATAAAGTATTGCTCAACATTAAAAATATATGCATTGGGTTCTCTTTGGATTAGTTAGAAATAAAAATTGTTTGTAACAGGAACAGTTTATTATACTTAATACAAACAGAAGACCATTATACTTGTCTCTCGCTTTACAAGTATCTGTAGGATCAACTCAATAGATTGGAAATTCAATAGGCCCTCAAACGTTTTGCTCTGAGAGGCCGTGGATAATAGCAATCAGCGCATTGTGCGTGCAATGGATATCTCCATGAAGCACGATTACCTCCCTAAGGAGTTGCAAGTTCATTCTTTGTAATTCCCATTTTCTTTCCTTAATTTGCGAAAAAGAGGAAAATAATTTGTAAACTATGAATAATCTATCTAATTCATGGCCGCATTTCATTACATTATAAGGAAGAGATAGATGCTATTATGGGTCCTAAACATACTTGTCCATGGCTTACAACCAAAATCATGGGGGCATCATGAAGCAGGAGTCGACAGAAGTCCAACCCCAGGCAGAGGGATAGATTAGCATTCCCAAACTCCAAGGAGTTTTCAAATCTGCTACAGGATTTTAATTCAACCCCTCCACGATTAATTCTGCTTGTCCCAATCGATCATGAAAATGAGGCTTGCACCCCTTAAGCGTCATGATTTGTCTGTAATTTTTTAACTGATATTATTCTATGAGTGGAAGCATGGGCCAGAACAACAGGTGGTTTAGTTCCAAAAGATCTATATTTTACAAAATTTTCAATAAGTCGATGACACATAACTCAAAATCTAGAAATAAAGGAAGAAAGCTACCGATAGAGCCATAAGCATAGGATGGTATGTTCTAAAGTTTTACATCATGCCCATCAAGTATGCCTAGGGTTATCAGCTTATCATGAATTAGAACAGTCTGACCCAAGAAATCAACAAACACTAGTTTTTGTTAAAACTTGTGATTTTATATGTTAAATCCGGGGGATGGGAGGAATTGACTACCATCCAAGGAAACAACCACACCTATTCTTGCAAACTATAATGGTAGGTTTTCTTTTAAAAATAGACTATTCTTACCTCTCTTCTTATGGTATTTGTGTTTTTGAGTAGCAACTTCACTCGTCCTCCACGAACTATTCTTTTCTCTACATATGGCTCCTTTCCTTGAGAGTTATGGCCAGATGAATCAACTCTTGACTCAACTCTTTCTTGTTGGATATGTAGTCAAAAAATTATTTACTTCCATGTTCTTGAACAATTTGCCAATTTGCCATTGTCCAATGGGCAGGTTGGGCAAGTATAAATGTAATTTGATCGTGAAAGTAGAGAGCATGTACTCTATTTAGTAGTTGGTAAAGTACTCGGTAGCCGTGAACACTAAACTTCCTACTTTCGAGACGTATGGCCTGTGCAATCGCGATAATTTCCAAGAAGAATGTAACTCCTTGCAAATTGTTGTTGTTGTTTTACCATCCCCTTGTTTGCAAAGCACTTAGAAGATCCTTTTTCTTTCAGCTACCTTTTGGTTGGCTTAATCTTTCCATGCTTTATTGTAACAGAACCTCTTGGAACACTAGCTAGCAAATGACGGAGCATCTCTTCTTCTATGAACATCAGGTTTGTACACAGAATCAAAACTCATAATAAAACTAGGTACAGAATAAGTAGAAACACTAGCTTATTAGGAGCATAACTTCTTGGAATATAAGGGTATGCATGCCAGAATTGTACTTAGATAAACAAAACCGAATCCAAGCACATAGAGTGCACATGCTAGTATGACACTTTATTTAGGTTATTTAGAAAATTCTGAAAAATCTTCTTGTTCACATCTCCTTTAGAGAGCTAAAACATTTCCTTCCATTCCATCCCGAGTCTCTTGGAGAAGCAATTGATTGTACAGCATAAGCAGGCACATTCATACATCGTAATGTGACCAAAGGATACACGTAAATGCATAGAGCTACAAAGGTTCACCTCCTTTGCAGACATGGAATGACAGTTTGGAAACGTGACCAGAAGGTGCATATTAGACAAAGCAATCACCTACGCATACATGAAGGTGGGCATGAAGTTTTTCCTGTTATAAAAGGTTTCACTCTTATAGGATGCCAAATTGTATATTTATGAGGTGGTCCTTTGTGGTGAGGAAGATAGTAACCCTTAAGTTAATGGTTGTAGTGGTTTGAAATGGGTTATAAGTTACCAAGTTAGTGTTTTGTATGTTTGTTGTGAACGGATGGTTTGAAATGGAATATTTTTAAAATTTAAATTTAAATATTTAAAAGATAAAGAACTAAAATAATAATAATTGATTTTATTTTATTTTTAATTTAAAAATAATAATAACTTATTATGGCATTTGATTATTTATATTTTAAAAATTTATGACATTTTATTATTTATAATTATATTTTGAAAAAATTATTTATTATTTAAAGTAGATTTTAAATACTAATACACAAAGTTTTACCTTTTAAATAATTAATTTTTCAATATTTAAAATTTTATAATAATAATAATAATATTGTTTGTGGGACAAGGGACCCCCTTCTGCGCAGGGATTTAACTGCTAAAATCTACAAAGGTGTACATACACTACCCCCCTCTGATTTGAACCTGTGACCTCCTAAGAGGAAACACATGCTCTTAACCATTAGGCCCACTCAGAATTTTGTTATTTATATGATTTTTTTTCTTTCCATATATAGTTTTATTGATTATGTTATAAATTTACAAGAATAATATATACACATAATAATAATAATAATAATATATATATATATATATATAATGTTTTTCAAAATTTATATTAAAAATAAAGTGTTTTTTTTTATAAAAAGATTAATATTTAAATTGATTTAAATTTAAAATGTAAATTAATTAATAATAAAACTTTTTTATTATAGAAAATTTTAGTAATTAGTTTAAGTTTAAATTGTACATTAATTCAATGATACAACTTTTTTATAATAGAAAGATTTAATGATATTTTTTTACATTGTAAACTATTTTTACAGCTATTCAAATTATCTCAACTACTTATATTTTAAGTCATCTTATCGTTCACTTTTTCCTTTGTATTTCACTATAAACCCTTGCTATGCATTTTGGTTTTGAAGACGAAGAGATGTCCTGCACAACCATTGGTAACACTGAACTTTAAATATTATAAATGTATGAGTGCTCTAATTATCACTATTTTTCTAAGATGTACTTAATAAATTTGGTTTAACTAATTTAATTTATTTTAGAATTTTGATGTAAATTAAATTTAATAAAAATAAAAATTTTATAAAAAAAAATATAAATATTACTAAATTATTTATATAAAAAATTATTTCTAAATAATAAATATTGAATAGCTGGACATATAGAGAATAGATAGCACTAGGGTATTGATATAATTTTTTAATTATATAGGTGATCAAATCTCAAAAAGAGTATGTCAAGTGTGGGTGCATCTTTTGAAGTTCTTAATGCGAATATTTGGAAACAAATTTTTTATAGCATGTAGAGGTCGATGTCCTTTAGTGCACCATACAAAAAAAAATTCAAAATGGTGGAGAAGCATAATCATAAATGATGTTGTGAAACATAATGTAACCAACGGCTAAACACGAGCATATTGAAAAATTGGATGTAATGCTTAATTAGTCATGGCTTATTAGACTCCAAGGCATATGCATGATGAATCTGAAGCAAAGTCTGAAGCAGGCACATAGGCATAGGAATGCCATGCCAACACATGTGAAGGTTCGACCATAGGGGCAAAAAAAATGCATGTTGGCCCTAAGAAAAGTCAAACATAATTCTGCCAGAATTCTGATGAGAAAGATGAATATTCCAGTCGCGCGACGAAAGAAGCTGCAGTAAAGGAAACCACAACAGAAGGAACCACGATGGAAGAGGAATAAAGCAGTCGAAAAGTAGAGTTCGACTCATTTTGCAGGACTTGAGTTAGTTAGACTAAAAGCTTTCTTTTAATAATAAAGCATGATTGTATTTGGGTAGATAGTGCCTATTTTTAGATGTAACCAATGTATTGAAATAGAAAGATAGCTTGTCGACTAACAATTAAGATCCAGTTGAGGGTTAGATCAAGAATTGTAAAACAATAAAAGCTTATAAAAGCATGAACCCAAGCTGTGTGCAGGATGGTCATGAGGATAGAGAGAGTTTCTTAGTCAAAGAATCGATCCAGGCTATGTGTGGATCAACGAGTAAGAGAAGCAGAGAGAGAGAGAGACAAAAACCAGAGAGCATGAGATTAGAGATGAATATATGAATTGTAAAGAATATCTAAAGAAGAGTCTACAAGTTGAGTGCGCATACCAAAGGTGTTATCCTATTTCTCATGCTAGATGAAGGGCATCTTTATGGTTTTTCCCGGATGGGTTTCCATGTTACATCTTGTATTTGTGTGCTTTAATGCTTATATTTTTGTCGAATTCTTATCTATGTGAATGAGTCGATCGGAATGCGTCGCACAACCTCTGTTATAAATCAACTTGTATATATATGTGTCAAACTCCTGGAAGGTTAAATATATGTTAATGCTTCATGATTAATACTATTATTTATGTCGATGGATCACTAGATAGTTATCTTGAATGAATGAATCAAAAAAAGATAATTCTCGGTTTTGGTTGAGTGAATTGATAAGTATTGCTAGAGTGAAACCCCCATCATAACTGCGGAAACCTAGTTCAAGAAATCCCCATAAGATATCTCAGGTGAGACTTCATCTATGTCGAAGGTGTTGCCGATGGAGTCCAACAATGTAGGGTTGATATCTTGGGTTTTGTTGACGAACAAAGGATCTGAACCTGGGTTGACCAGAAGTACGCCAATAATGCATGTGTTATGTTTAAATTCATTTTCTTTCCGTGTCAACCCAAAACATGTACACATTTTGTAAAACTAAAACACATGCATGATTTGTAATTTTACAAATTTATTATTTTGTTGATTATAACAACTCATTTATTATTCGCTGATTATAATGTTAATTTTATTATTTGTCGATTATAACATTGAAAATTATTTGGGATGACAAGGAATTAAAGGTAGAAGGGGAAGGAGTGGTAAGAGGTTAAACGCAGAGAAAGGGGTGGGGGGTTCTATGGGGTTAAAGATAGAGAAATGGGTGGGGGTGTTAATGGGTTAGAGAGAGACAAAGAGAGAGGGGTGGAGGGAAAGACATTGAGGGGTGGTAAGGGGTTAGAGATTGAGAGATATGGGATGTTAAGGGGTTAGATGTAGAGACGAGGGGGGTGGTTGTTAAGGGGACGCCATCTTCTAAATAATGTTATAGTTCTTCCCCTATGTCCTGTGAAGGTTGAAGCTGTAAAGAAACAAATCTCTAGTATTGATACTAATTTTCTTATGTTTATGTCTAAGTTAAAGAAGCTCGCAGTTCATGAGATGGAACATATGAATTTGAAGAGAATTTATACAATCTTTGTTTTACAAGAAACTGACCTTAGAACTTCTAAGAGCGATGACAATGAATGCTTCATTTTGAATTTGTTAGCTGAAGAAAATCAATTTTCGATGAAACAATGTAGTAATTGCATGTGGAAGTAACGGTTTATTATGGAAGATGAGTGTAGGGTTGAGCAAAGGAAAGGCATTGAAAAATGGGCTATTACATTAGCTTTTCCAATGGGAAAACAACGTACAGGGAGGAAATATGGCCGTTGTAGGAATCTATGCTTTTCTTCACACAGAAATGGTAACTCGATTGGCATTTATAATACAGGTAGATTTGTTACTAGTTTTTCCAATATAAAGTATCATTTTTAATAACAAGTGGAACCAGGGAATGTTTCAGTTTGTTCCATTACTTTTTTCTTCAGCATTTCGTACTCTGATCAATGGTAATGCGCCTCTATCATAAAAAAATTGTCTCTTTAAATGTCTTCCCTTTGATCAAGCAGAGTTCAATTAATTAGATTAGTACCTGTACATAAATAAGCTCATCTCAAGAGCATTTGTTTCGATTCAGTCTTTCAGTAGTAGAGAAGTTATTTGTTTTAGTATGAAATTGACTTACAACATAGACAATTTGAATTTAGTTTGCAGTATAGTTGTTTTGCTTTCAACAGTTTCTATTTCAGTTTGATTTAGTGTGTACCAGTTTTGCATGAATAAATACTCCAGCCCAATGGAGCACTGGTACAGAACTGGGAAAATTGCAAATTTTCAGCTTTCAGTCAATGGTAAGCAGAGTATTGTTACAACTTGCATAGATGGACACGATGCAGGCATTGGTCTTCATGTTCTTGGAGACTCGCAGGGAGGAATCCATCCCCAACCGGAGTTAGATGTTGGTACCAATAGTTGCCCCATTAAAATTTACTTTCGTTGTCAGAACGTTCACTAACATGTTTGTCAAATCCATAAATCCTTTGCGTCAAAGTCTTAATTCCAAAACTAGTGAATTTTGCTTTGGTCCATAATGCTCTATGTCTTCATGCCATATTTCCCGAGTTCTTCAAACATCAATGAGTTCAAGTTTATCTTTTGGTGTTTTGTTTGAAATGTTAAGCTTGCCCTTACCTTATTGATTCAAGGTGTGGTTCCCAAATTCCATGAAAACCCAATCTCAATATTCTAAGCCAAGTCAAAATTCCAAAAAGACATGGAATAAACCTTTTATTAATTTGAAAGGTTTTTGGATTTTGAATTATATATTAAAAAAAGGTTTAATATATATCATTTTATTATAAACCTTTTTAATATAAAAATTGTTGATCTACCTTCTGTTTCTAACATGGAATATTGTTGATCTACCCACATGTCCTCTAGAGGTGCACAAATGTTTGGGATCATGGCCATGTCATTCACTGGCATTTCCTCCTACAAATATTTTAGTGTCCCAACCTGTCTTTTCCTTAGTGGACTATCCTTGTAGTAATGTTGTCCCTCGCATTCCCAACATCTAATTATCCCTAGGATTATTTTTCCTCCTATAAATGTTGTTTTGTTCCTGATTTGCGATGGAGTATTAGGATGAATGTTGATGTTACCAAAAACTTTTGTTATTTTGAAATATGTTTCTATGGTTTCTAAATGGAATGGTTTTATATCCCTTTTGTCTCTCTTTATATTTTTCTTATCTTTTGTAGCAATTGTTCTCTACATTTTCTAATCTATGTTCATAAGATAGTCTGTCCTTATACATGGCTTCTTTCAATGTTTCTGGACAGTCAAACTCAATTCTCTCACTAAAGAATGGTGGAAGACAACTTAATGCAACATAATGTAGCAATTCCAAGAATTTATTTATTAAGGTGTCCATATTCATTGACCTGGAATTACTTTATTTTCTTATCATAAAAACATTCAAACATATAAGCTTATTTAAACATTTTCTTAAATTCTCTGCCATTAACATTCTTCTCTTGTAATAGACCATCTTGCAGCTCTTTCGTTTAAGTTATAGATGGCTATACAAGATTTTAATTCAGTTCGATATATATAATATATATATTTCGATGTATTGGACATGCATAAAAGCCACTTAGCCTTTTCTTCTGAATCAACTTCTCCATAAAAAAATTGTGGGCTTTTTTTTTTTTTAAATCTCCATTGTAAACATCCATGTCTTGAATGTTTGCAATTTCTTTTGGAGTATGAAGAGGAGGACGTCTCAGAACTTTTCAAATCCATTTGAGAAAGATTCTAACTCTAATGAAGTTATGGAATTCAATTTGGACTTATTAGTAAATTCAGGCTCTAGACTTTGATGCTTCTTCTTTTTTGATGGACATCTTACCTGCATGAAGTATGAGCATGTGGTTGATTATATTTTATCTCAATAGCGTTTAATTCTCGTTATTCACCCTTCTCTCTTATATTATTTTCCTTTCATATTTAAATCTTTGCTTTCAAACTTTACATGGTCTCTAACATTTCTGATATGGTAGGAGATTTCTATTAATTGTTCAAATCCCGAAACAACGGATTCATATTTCCTTGATGGATAGGGTTTTCTTCACTTTTCATAATTTATTCACAGTTATTTCTATTTTCTTTGATTTTGTTGTCAACATATAAGTTCCTGGTGTTGTGCTAACGCTTCCCAAGTTCTTTCTAAAGTGTGAGTGCAAGCTAATGAGGGTCACTTTTGGCATGTTAAATGCAATAGAAAACTGAAAAATCAGGCATCCCTCAACTTAATTGTATTTTTTGAGATACTTACACAAAATATCTTGCTTTGAGTAAAAAATATTAAATGTAGGAAATTGAATCACGTTTCTGAATATATAAGGTTTATGTATTGAAAATTTTTATATCTATGTCAAGTTTCATTTTTTCTAATAGTCACTTTTTCATTTTTTAAGTAAATGATAAGGTATATGTTTTTGTGGGTGCTTCCTTTGAGGGCCTAAATGATCCTTTCGGGATACAAAAATTTGCAGGCATGTAGAGAACATATAGCACTAGTGCAGTGCTATTTTTCAAAAATAAAATTAGTAATTTTTTTTTTTTTTTTATAATTATCTAAGTGATCATTCATTGAAAATGGTACATCTTTTGTGGGTACAGCCTTTGAATGTCTTAATGAAATAATCATGAAATGGGTTTTTTTATAGAATGCAGAGGTCGGTGTCTTCTAGTGCACCATATAATTTATTCTTAAAACAATTAAGAATTGAAAAAGTTATGGAAAAAAACACTAATAACATGTTTTTTGACTTAAGGAGTTAGGACACAATAGAAATTGAAAAAAAATAGGAAAATATAATATTTTTTAATAAAAATTACATATTTAGAATGTGCATAAAAAATTCTATTTATGTTTAAGATTTTGTCAAAAATGATTGTGTGTAGCATACTGTAACGAGTGCGTAAACAATGACTTCTTCAGAAACTCGAAGAAATGCCCAATTAGCTATGGTTTATCATATACCATAGCACAGGTTTGGTATTAATGAAATGAATTCCAAACCATACACATAGGACTATTGGTGACATGCAAGCAAGTGAATTGGCATGCTTAAATTCAAATTACATTTCCCGCCCTTATAGAATTGGAAAACACGTGCGCGTTATAGAACTACAAAACGCGCATGCGTTATAGAACTACAAAATGCATGCACGTTATAGAACTACATAACGCGTATAGAATTGGAAAACACATGCGCATTATAGAACTACAAAACGCACACGCGTTATAGAACTAAAAAATGTGTGCGCGTTATAGAACTACAAAACGCGTACGCGTTATGTAGTTCTATAACGCGCACGCATTTTGTAGAGCTAAAAATCTAGCACTGTATGCAATATAGCAAATGCATGGATAATAGTTTAGAGGGGGTGTTGAAGGGTTAATGGCCTAGGAGGATGTTGGAAGCTCAGGTGGGGATGGTTAATAGCTGAGAGGGGGTGGGGAAGGGTTAAGGGCCTATGAAGATGTTGGAAATTCAAGTGGGCATGGTTAATAGTTGATAGGGGGTGGAGAAGGGTCAAGGGCCTAGGAGGATGGTTTAAGTTCAAGTGAGTATGGTTAATAGTTGAGAGGGGGCGGGGAAGGGTCAAGGTCCTAAGAGGATGTTGTAAATTCAAGCAGAGAAAGATGAATGGAATGAGAACATTATGGGTTACAAGGGTGAAGAATAGTGGGGATTGAGAGGATTATTAGGAGGAGGAGAGGTGTTAAAGAAATATACGGTTAGAACTAGTACGCCAGACTTAAGTGACGAAGGGGGATAAGGTGGAGGGGAGAAAGTGGGTGATGTTTTGATGAGAGAGAGTATTGGTGAATGGAAAGGCTGATATGGAGTATTATAGGAGGAATAGAATGTGTTGGAGGAGAGAGGCGAAGGAGGGGGGAATTGAAGAGATGGGAATGAGATGCGATAATTCAAATAATAGGGGTCATAATGAGGTAGGGGGTTGAGGAGAAGGAATAAGTTGAAAAAATAGAGGAAGGAAGTATAAGAGAGAGAGAGAGAGAGAGAGAGAGAGAGAATGATGTGGAGAGAGTGTGAGAGAGAATAATATAGAGAGGGAAGAGGGGGCGTGAGGGAGGGATGGAGATAAAGTGAAAGAAAGAGATAGTGAGGGATCAATATAAGTCTTATGTGTGCGAGGCGGGGTCGGGGGATCGACACAAGGATAGAAAGGGGGCAAGTTCACACACACACACACACACACACACACACACACACACAGAGAGAGAGAGAGAGAGAGAGAGAGAGAGAGAGAGAGAGAGAGAGAGAGATGGTGTCCAAGACAAAGGGTGGAGGGTTGGGGGATGGAGAGAGAGGGATGCTGTGAAAGAGAGAAACATGGAGAGGGAGGGTGAAAAGAGATAGGGAGGGAGGGATACAAGTTGAGAGTAAGAGAGAGGGAGAGAATAGGTAGATAAATAATTCCATGGAGGGCTGGTAATTAAGGGAGAAGGGAGGGAGATATTGGTAGAGGGAGGCAAATAGAAGGTGGAGAGAGAGGGAGAGACAAAGGGAGTTTGTGAAAGAAGGGGACACACACACACACACAAATATTATGTGGGAGAGAGGGGGATGGGTGAGCGACAAAGGGAGAGGGGAAGGGGTGAGAAATAGAGAGAGAGAGAGAGAGAGTTATGGAGGAAATGATAGTGAGAGAGGTATATAGAAGGTGGATATATATGATGAGATATGGGAAGTGAGAGAGAGAGAGAGAGAGAGATTGTGTGGGAGAGAGGAAGGGAGGGGTGAGCGATAAAGAGGGAGGGGGAGTGAATGACAGATAGATTGATATGATATGGAGGGAGGTATAGTGAGGGAGGTATATAGAAGGTGGAGAGATACTATGAGAGAGGGGGGGTGATGGATTTACACACACACAAATATATAGAGAGAGAAAAGGGGGAGGGAGACACACACACTCACACACACACAAAGAGAGAGAGAGAGTGGTGGAGGGAGGGATAGTGAAGGTGGAGAGAGGTTATGAGAGAGGTGAATGAGGGAGGGACACACACACACACACACACATATATATAGAGAGAGATATTGTGTGGGAGAGAGAGGGGGGAGGTGTGATAAACAACGAGAGAGGGGGAAGGGGGGAACAATAAAGAGAGAGTGATGTAGGGAGGGATAGCGAGGG
>LPNX010678837.1:387648-410924 GCA_001517045.1 Pseudotsuga menziesii
TATACTAACATCCATACTCATAGTCCAAATATATGTATGAGATGGCATTTGTTATTTTTTTAGGCATCCTTCCTATCCATGGATGCATAGAAGCTTTAGTTAGGGTCTAAGGCCATAGTTTCCTCCCCTGGCTATGTTCATGGCCTTCAGATGCATACCTAGTGCCCAACAAATGGTGATGGCATGCATATCCCGATTAAGATTCAACGGATTCACTTGCAACGTCATGTGTGGTAGTTGGAGGAATCAATTTTGGCCCTAAATGGTTAACAATGTCGTTTAAGGCCTAAGGACAAAGTGTTCCCCCCACCCATGTGAAGGGTCCTAATATCTGTACTTATTGCTAAAATGTTCTAATGGCACTAATATCCCATTTCAAGGTAAATGAAACCATGGAAGGATCTATTGAGGTTGTTCAACACATCATTCTTGGCTCTAGATGGATAGAAGCATCTTTTAGGGGCTAAGTCCTAGGTTTCCTCCCTTATTATGTCTAAGGTCCTAAGACACATACATAGTATTAGAAACCCCTAATGGTTCCCATATCCCCATTCAAAACAAAACTATCAACATGAGAGGTCATCTATGGTGATTCAAGGTGTCATTCATGGACCTTGAGCCCTAAAATCTAGTTTACAACCTAAAATTAAAGCTTTATGTACCAACCATGATTAACACCTTATCCTCCATATCTAATGCTAAAAAAACTCTAATAATGGCCATATCCTGACTTAAAGGTTGAGGATACCCTCAAGAGATCATGTGTGTTTGTTTAGGGTGTTTCTCTTGGCCATATATCTATATAGGATTCCTTTGGGGCCTAAGGACAAGGTTTCCTCCATCAACTATGTCTATGTATATGTTTCTAGTGCTAAGAGAAATCTAATGTACTGCATATTCTCTCTTAGATGCAAAATATCACATGCAAAGGTCCTATGTGCAGGTTCGATGCCTTTTTCATGGACCTAAAGCCTTAAAAGCTACCTTTATGACATAAGTCTTGAGTTTGCTCCCTCAAGCATGGTCAAGGAACTATGACCCATACTTAGTTCTTAAAGCCTCCTAATGGTGTCCACATTACAACACAAAGAAAAATTATACTATTGGGAGGTTAGGCATGGTTTTTTGAGATGTTGTTCTTGATAATGCTAAAATATTACTATAGGTCCTAAGTCTTAATGATGAAAACTATTGTTTTTAGTCATTTCCCTAGCCATGCAGTAAAACCATTTTTTGTGGTTCTCCGTAACGCATGCACGTTTTTCTTCTCTAAAACGCGTGCACGTTTTGCTTCTCCAAAACGCATGCACGTTTTGCTTCTCCATAATGTGTACGCGTTTTGTAACTATAAAACGTGTGCGCGTTTTGCTCAACCTAACCTACGTGTCATATGACATGTCAGGCTCGAGCTTAACCAAACCAAGAATTACATAACGCGAGTGTGTTGTGTTTTTTTGTATCAAGAGCATGTTTCCTAAAAGTAGCATTCCATCTAAAAGGTCCCTCAACTTCTTGCACACATCCTAAAGCTTCCCTAGTTCTTTCGTATTTGAAACCAAATTATATAATTGTACTTGTATGTAATTTTTGAAACCAAATTGTATAACTATAATTGTATGGAATTTTTGAAACCAAATTGTATAACTGGAGCGTTGTAGTGTGGAAACATTGAGATAAAAGTGCTATGAAATGGAATAGACAAACCACACAGGAATAAGGTTGTTAAAATGCATTTTCCGCATGCTTGTCGAAAAAATTATATGCGTTGACAACATGTTTGAGATGTTAAATACCATGCTACTGATAAAATGGCTTAGTCAATCGAATGGAGGCCGGATTCCTAGGACGAGAAGGATGGTCCTCTTCACCTACAAAGCAACATACATAAAAAATTAATTACTCTACAAACAACAACCTAAGTACAAATAATGAACAAAAAATGAAGATGAGTCACCATTAATAATGTTGTGAAAAATACTACACAAGAGTACTTTCCCACTTTGGGACGAGGCTAGGACTATTAGGCTACCTTAATGCCTTAATATTTGGAGCCTCTTTGGTGGATTGGATAAGGTAGGATTGTGACCCAAGTGGTTCTGCAAAATGAGGGAAATAAAACAAAAACAACAACAAAGCTAAATAAAATGACAAAGAGAGTACAGGATGCAACAATTCAAACTTTGACCATCAATGTGAGCCAAACCACTTTTATATTGCCCAATGATCAAGCTAGTACAACACCTTGGAGATGTGAGCTCCAAAAGGAGGCAAACAATATTCCTAAGGGATGCCTTTCTTATCCAAACTTGTTTACAAAATAGTTAAGGAACCAAATTAGAGAAATGTTTTCCCCTCGAGGGGAGGAGGAAATAGAGATTTGGTAAGTGCTTGACCAGAGGGAAGAGGTGAGCTAAGAGGAAGCTGAATCACAATTCCAGAATAATAACCTTGCTCAAAGTTTCTTCTTCCAATAAGCATGCCCATGGATTTCTTTTATAGACCAAGATGTGAGTAAGAAATAACAAGATCATAGTGTGAACCCAATAATCCATGTTTTGGCTCCAAAGTAAACCAAGAGTCTATTTAAGAAAACCAAGTGTGGTAAGGGTCAAAATTCAAATTCATATGAGTAAGATGGGAGTTTTCATGAGCCTTCAATGTGTTGCTAGTGGGTGAGATCCCGTATTTTGTGTCAGTCGCACAGATTTCGAAGGAAAAATCATGCTACAACGCGGGTGTTGTTTCTGAATATGTGTTTTGTAGCACATAAAAATAGAGTTTAACTCACGCGGTTATGACTTTTGATTGCTTTGGGGCCATTTTTTAGTCAATATTCTCTTTGGATCTTGTAAAGATGTCTTTGGTTGGATGCATGATGTATGTTGATGA
Organism: Pseudotsuga menziesii; assembly: GCA_001517045.1. NCBI lineage: Eukaryota > Viridiplantae > Streptophyta > Pinopsida > Pinales > Pinaceae > Pseudotsuga > Pseudotsuga menziesii. The sequence continues at coordinate 390,538 of LPNX010678837.1, forward strand.
CGCATTACCATGTGAATCGTGAAATTGTCACAGGTGTTGAAGTTTTTTGTGATAACAAATATATAAATAATGTAGGGGGTAAAGGGAAGGTTAAGCATCCTTGTCCCTTAATTTCTCATTCCTTAGTATTCTTTTCTCTTACTTTATCATTTTACTTATTTAAATGTTTTCTTTCTTTTCATTTCTTTAATGTTTTAATGCATATATTACTTCTCTTATGTGTTGAGTTTTATATTTAAGATAAATAAACTTTATATAATCATGACTACCCATTTGTATTGTCTAATAGTAACATCTTCTTCAATTTTTTCATAAATTTTATATTCTTTATTAAAGTACTTATGGGTCAATGACCATCCTTTGGTCACCTCCAAGTTCATCATATTAATATTTAGAACCTTTGGTTCATCATTTGCATCCCTAATTTTAAAAAATTCTTGATTTTTTTCCTCATACTTTTTGGTTTTCTCATTATGGATACCATTATTTTGATTGTTTTTTCTAATAATTTTTGGTTTTCTAATTATACATATCATTATCTTTGTTGCATTGATTTTGTTTAATAACTTTGCTTCGTATTCAGGTTTAAAAGAATATATTTATATTTTAAAACATTCATATATATTGGAAAAAATCTAATATTGTATAAAAATAAAAAATAAAACTCAATAATTAACTAAATTAAAATTTAGTTTAAAATTCAAATTATATAATGAACAACCTTAATAGACCCATATTTAGTCTTCTTTAAGATTGAAAAATACATTATATAAACTAAATAAAATAAATTCCAACCATAATCAACCCATATCAATGAAAAAAAGTCATAAAATTATTTTAATATAATTTTACATGTTTTTTTTAAATGCAGTTGCAATAACCTTTTTATTATTTAAACTAATTTTATGAAAACGTATACTTAATATTAATTATTCAATTATAATATATATGTAAAATTTGCTTCTCACTCAAAATGCAAAGAGTTCAACTCAACAATTTCTCAATCTTTTTATGTTTCTTTACTTTTAATAGAAATTTAGTTAGAGTTAGTTATATTTTTTCCAATATATATTTGATTTCATCATCACTTTTTAATTTTTATATTCTTTTTGGGTTTACTCCTTTATATATCAACAAAAGTTGAAAAAAAAAAATTTAGTGCTTAAAGCATTATTTAAAAAAATTAATTTGTAATATTTTTATTTTTAATTAAAATGAAGAAACGAATGGTATTCACACGGAGTTTATTAAGTTTTAATTAATTAAAAATATAAAACTACCTTTTTTTCATAAAAAAAGTTGTATTGTAATAATGTAATCATTTGTTGAAACTAAAAATCTAATATTTAAAATAGCAGGCTTCACAAATATACATTTTTACAAAAATATTGAATTAAGTTATTAAAAATAAAAAAATAAAAAACATTACAAAAATTATGGAAAAAATTCACTTTCTAATGTAATAACTTATCTTTATGGCTTCATTTGTGACTAGTCACACATAACATGTAATAACTTATCTTTATGGCTTCATTTGTGACTAGCCACACATAACATCTTTTTTTAGTATCATCTTATTATGTGTAATTAATATTGTAGCAAGGTGATTACAACTTAGTATTGGAGAAATATTGTCAAGTTTGTTAGTTATAAAGCTCATAACTTATTAAAAATAAAAATAAAAAAATCAAACCCACTAAAAATAAAAAATTAAAACCAACATAAATCCATCTTATAAGTTTTACAATATTTTGAAAAAATAATTAATTTTAAATTTTAAATTTTACTACTAAATTTTATTAAAAAAATATTAATTAAATATTAACCTTATACTTTTATTTATTTATATATATTAATTATTATATAAAAATATTTACATTTTATGTCATGTTTGATTTCTACATAGTCAATTCCAACCCCCACACACATATATATATATATAAAATTCCTCTTTCTCAATGTTTATATATCTGTTTCTTTCTTTCCCGTTAAATTTATTTTCCAAACTTATTCCCTCCTTTCCATTTTTCACCCTAATTAGGTTCTGACAGTGCAATATGTATTTTGTTTTTAATCGTTGCAGAATCGTTTGTTATGGATGTAGGGGTTACACAATTGTGTACTGGTGGTTTTCATTGGTTTGTTATTTTTGCTGATGATTGCCATTTCTGACTAATTATATATGATGTAGTTTGATTCAATAGAATATCAAGATCTAGTATTTTTTCCTCTGAAAAAAAATCATTCTATACATTAAACTATGTTAATAAACATTAAACTGTGTTAATAAACATAAAGCAAAAAATTATTATAGATCAATTCTTTCGACTTGGTAAATGTAATCATACGCTAAATGCGAAATGAAATACAGAATGCTCTTCCAAATATCGGAAAGAAAGAGAATAGCAGTAAATATGGAATGGAAGCCTATGAAAGAACATCCTGACAAGCCCAAGACTCGCATTGCTCACCAGAAAATCTGAAAATCTCACTCACAGTTAGGCACTACTGCCACACTTTAGCTATGAAAAATACTATATCGTACAAACCATGTGAGGCTCTGTCAAACTCCGAGATTCGTCAACTCACCAGAGCTACAAAAGATCAGAATATCAATTTCTTCTTCCGGCAGATCCACAGAGTCCATATTCAATTCTGTTACTGCTGATATCCCGCAGTCATCCATTTCGAAAATGTGTCCAAACTCTTCCATGAAGTAAGAATCATCATCAAATATTGGATGATTAAAGGGCGAAGATAAGGAATCTGCTGTGCCCGGTTGCTGTACAGAACTTGGAAAAGAGACTGCAGAGTAATTCCCATATGGATATTCCTCTGAAATGCAAGATTCGGATGATGATAATGACGAAGATGGAGTTGTTGGTGTTGTTTGTGTATAAGCAAAGTTGTTGAATGCTACTGGTCCTCTCAGCTTCATGGCTGCATGATCATAATTAGCCAGTGCGGCTGCTTGTGCTGTGTCATGAGTTCCAAGCCATAGCCTTACAGCTCTGGAGCGATCTCTGATCCCCGCAGCCCATTTACCCCATCTTCTTTGTTTCAAACTGCGGTACTTACAACTCTTTGTAGATCTTACTTTGAAGCCAGAGCTGCACAAGACCCTCTCTATCTTGTTGGGCACTTTGAATTTCTTCCCAGATTTCGATTTGGACTTGGGTTTGCGCTGAATTCTTGTACCAGACGAGGAATTTAACGGTATGTGAATCTCGTGAACCAATATCTTGTGAGATGCAGGCTTCAATTCATCATCACTTGAGATGTCTGTAGCATCTGGGTCATTGCAGACCAGTCTGATCTTCCTTGTAAAAAAGTCAATCTTCTCCTTTTTCCAAGCTCCCATAGTATTATTGTTGGGATTCTTGGGAACAGGCATAACTCGAGCTGTCTGATTATACCGATCAGACTGCAATCCAAATGTTTGTCGGATTGCTCCTTCGTGTACAGCTGATACATCATACATGCAACCAGAAAGGAAATAAGTATATAAATCTCACACACAGAAGCTAAACAATAGACCCCTGGTAGCGTTTAATATCACAATATCAAATAAAATCATTGTTAAAGCCATGGCCGACTCTAAGAGTTCCATACTGTGTAAATTGCTTCTATAAAACGATTGTTTTTTCACGTTGTTTACCTCGATCTGAGCCGAGAACTGTAATGAAATCGAAACCTAAACGATATCCAGAGCCAATAAATGCAAAGATTTGCAAGCTGAAGGAGAAAAACCTAGCTAGAGGAGGATTCGTAGAATCATGAACTTACACAATTGAGAACATTTATAAGTGGAAACAGTATTTATAACATATTAAATAATAGAGCAAATTTAAGGATAGCCAGTACTATTAGGCAAAGATGCCGACCCCATGAAAAGCAATTCCTTTACTCCATCAAATCTCGATAAAGCAAGATATTGTACCGATACAGAAGAACAGAGACATGAATGCAGCACTCCCACAAAATAAAATTTAATAGTTATGAAGCAATTCGAGGAAGCTCAATACAAGCTACAGAGAAAGCATTGCAAAATGCTATAATGATAGCACTGCTGCGATTCCCTTTGATCCTGCTGCTTCATGATTTCATCGTTTAACTTTGAGAAAACTATAAAGGTTATCATCATTTAGTCAATTCCCTTCACATCAAAACAACATTTCATCAACTGCTGCACATGGTTACGTGAATGGTCATTGTCATGTAAATATGTAAACCTGTCGTTGCATTATAACTTTCTTCTCTTCAAACAATTGAACAAAACTTTATACTTTGTTTTGTACTCTATTTTTTTTGGGTGAATCCATTGAACAAAATCGCAAAAATGGTTTCTCTAATAAAGTTTTTATTATCCTAGCATCCCTTAAAGTATTTAATGGACCCCTTCTTTGAAAATATACATTTATATAATAGTAGTAAAATGGGAGACAACAAGAAACGAAAAGAATGGCATAAATCCCAAACGAGTAACCTATTTTTGCACCGATAGGACGAGCAAAGTCGGAGGTGACCACTCACGCGAGCCAGGTCGTCCGATCAGTGCAAATGGTCGGATAAGTAGTCGACTTCAATTCCAAATAACAGCAAGAATCAATTAGTTTAATATTGTTGAGAAACATTATCTATGAAAAAGAGCCACAAGTTCCAAATAACAGCGAGCCTAGGATTCCCAATTAGTTTAATATTGTTTGAGAAACGTTATCTATAAATAAATAAAAGAGCTACATAGCTATTGTTTATAATTTTTGTTAAATATTTATTTGGGATTTGAATTAATAATATTTTATTTACAACTTTTCATTTTAATTATCAATTAGACTAAATATAATTTATTATTTTATTGATATTCATTTTTATTTATACTTGTAACAACCCAAAAGAAGTTCATACTTGTAACAACCCAAAACTCAACTCCATTTGTAACAACCCAATGTTTTTGTAAAATATAATTTATTATTTTATTGATATTCATTTTTATTTATACTTGTAACAACCCAAAAAGAAGTTCATACTTGTAACAACCCAAAACTCAACTCCATTTGTAACAACCCAATGTTTTTGTTTTCCATAGAAAAATAAAACAAATCTTAAAAAAAAAACATTATTATCTTGCTAATTATATAACTTTCTGAAAACTGTGTAATATATGTCTTTTACCTTTGTAATACCTAATCATAGGTTAAATTCTTAAAACTAAGACTTTTTCTTGTTGACTAGCTTATGGCGAAAGGCTAGTGTTACGAAGACAGCTTAATGTATCTATGACCATGCTAAAGGAAAGAAACATGTGGCTTACTTAGCTCCTAGAACTAACACATTTTACACATGTGTAGGTGTGAGACTATTATTCTAAGAAGGTTAAATTATCCTAAGAAGGTTATACCTTAGTTAAATTGGGGTCAACTGTTGCTTTTGAGTCTCTATTTCTTATAGTTGACATTTATTGTTCCCAAAGTACTCGATGATGCAGAGTACATTACAACCATAAATGAAATCCTTCTAGCTCAACTACACACTTTAAATTTTGTACCTGTCTCTAAGTTGTAAATCTAAGGGTTATTTACTTCTTGCAGGTTATGTTTTAAATTCTCATTTTATTTGGCTGAGGGTTTGGTCCGCTTTGGGTAACTATGACAGAGTTGTGGTGTAGCTCTTCAATCTCTTATGGTTTCGTGTGTGAATTGAATAGATATTTTAAAACCGAGCCATGGCTTAGCTCATCCAATTTCTCTACCTTCGTGCAATGGTTGAATTCATGTGAAATTATCTTCTTTACTAAATGTGTGAGACTGAGCTTGCGTTACTTCAAATTCTTCAATTCAGAGCTTACTCTGTAATCCTAGACTATGATCACTTATGATCAGAACCCCAGGTAATGTAGAACTCTTCCTTTTAAATATTGAAGTCATCGTGACATTGTTCCGGTATACTAATGTAATTTGTATGGTTACTACAGGTAATTATCATCTCTTGTTGTTGCAATGAGATAAATGTAGAGGAATCTATGTGTAACCTTAGTCGCTTTTCTTCATGGGTAATCCCATATTCATGGTTCTCTATCATGGTCGTAGTTACAAAGGTTGAAGGATCACAACAAGATTTGAACCCAAAATTGGACGACAAAATTTAGCAACTTTTGACAAAAAGTACTATTTTGTTAGATTTCAATTTCAAATTACGAATTTTTATTATTATTTTTTAAAATGAAAGAATTAGATGTCGAATTTCCAACTTATATTTCTATTATCGGAGTTTCGACACCCCGGTCGTCGGATTTTCGACACCACTGTCATTGAATTTTCGACACCACATTCGTCGGATATGCGACGCCATTTTGTCGGATTTGCGACGTATTTGGCATATTTTTTGCAACAGTAACTAGCATTTTTGCAATGATAACTAGGATCCGTATCGTCGGTTATTCGACGACTGTTGAATTTGAAAATATATAAATTACAGATTCATTCCAACATGTTTTCTATAAAAAGGACGGGAGGTTAGCGAAAATTATTTTATTCTTCGACGGGCGGTTTGCAGAATTATTTTATTCTTCAACGGACGGTTTGGGAATTATTTTATTCTTCGACGGATGGTTTGCGGATATCATTTTATTCCTCAACAAATGGTTTGTGGAAATTATTTTATTCTTCGACAAATAGTCATTTGCGGAAATAGTGATGTGTGGACCTTGATTTTTAAGATCGTCGATAGTCTTCATTCAAGGATTTTGTGACAAAATGTCAAATAGCAATATTCCTGATCCAAACGAACAAAATTGACAATTTCTTGCTAGACTGTGGGATGTAGCGAAAAAAAAGGATGATGGGAAATGTTATTGTCCATGTGGTCAATGCAGGAGCTTTAAGAGGAGAAGAATATTGATTGATCACAATATCCATAAAACATTGTAGGGAACATGGACATGCTGAGGGGGGATGAATATCGTCCATTTGTAAGTTTAGCATTATAAAGCTTTTTATATTTTTTTGCTTTGGTAAGTGTATGTAATATTTTAATATTTCGTATATCAACTTATATCTATTGATGTATTCATGTAATTATAAAGGAAAGACATCCTACGACATATCGTCCAAAGGAAGTGCTTTCAGAACAAGTTTGGGAGGAACATGGAGCTATGATTAATGGAGAACAAGTTAATGATCCTATTGAAGAAGATGGTCATATTGATAACGTAGTTGAAGATGATGGTACAAATACATTGATCCGTGATTCATTTAATGCTAGAATGGATGATGATGATGACGATGATCATGAAAACATTGATGACTTTGATTATGTTCACGATATACCTCTTCTTGAGAAGGAATATGAACCCCTTTTTTATGGCTCCAACACAAATATTCTCTCTGTTATATTGTTGATAATGAACTTGAAGGTTATGAATGGACTTTCAAACATATCAATCACATAGATGTTAAGGTATGTAAAATAATCCATCACGTATATATGATCATGATAAAGGTTATATTTGTTCCTCAACTTATTATGTGTTTAATCCATAATTCAAATTAATATGGATGAAATGTGTTGAACATTAATATTATTTATATCTTATATTAACTTGATTTTTATTTTAATTTGATGTAGCTTGATAGCTGAATCTTTGTTACCACCATCAAATATTTTACCTGGCACATATTGATATCTATCTTCCATTATGAAACAATTCATGCATGCCCCGATGACCATGTAATGTATTATAATCGGCATGAATTTGCAACAGAATGTATGGAATGTCATATAAGAAGATATTGAACAGATCAAGTAACAAAAAAGGCACCTCGCAAGGTTCTTCGTTATATTCCCATTATTCCATGTTTGCAAGGACTGTTCAGGCGCAAAGACATAGCACAATTTATGGATTACCATGCAAGGAACATAAGTCAAGAAGGCATTATTCGAATTCCTATAGATGGTTCTGCATTTATAGATATGGAGGAAAAGTGGACTCACTTTAAAGAAGAACCCCATAATATTAGAATTTCTTTGGGATTAGATGGTGTCAATCCATTTGCAAAGATGATTTTCGTTTACACAGTGTGGCCTATTTTTGTTATCAATAATAACATTCCTCCATAATTGTAAATAAAGAGGGAGCACATCATGTTGTCGATGATTATTCCAGGTATATTGTGTCTACAACTATTTTATTTTTAATGTAGTTGTGGCATCTCATTTGTCATATTTTGTTTCCTAATGTCATATTTTTTTTTCTCTTATGCACGGTTGATATAGCTAAATGGTACTCATAATTATATATTTTATATGTTTAAATCAATCAGTTAAGTACCAAGTTAAAGATACGAATGTATATATCAAACCTCTTATAGGCGAGCTACTAAAGTTATGGAATGGAATCAATATGTATGAAGTATCTATACTAATACGACAAAGGAAATTTCAATTCCATGCAATCCTTGTATGGATAATACATGATGCCCCATGGTTAACCCATTTTTCTGGTAATTTGTATTTTTAAGTTCCACTTTAATTGCATTTAATTTTATGAACTAGTTAATATAGTACTCTACACGCATGTTTTTATAAATATTCCATTCATTTTATGTATAATTATAATTGACATAGATATTCCATATCTTTATGTAGGTCCTCAGACAAATGGAAATTTTGCATGTCCAGTTTGTGGTCCTAAGATCAAATATCGTCGATGAAAAATCCTAAGAAAGGAGGTATTTGGTGGGTATATGCACTTCCTCTCTAAGAATCATGAGTATCACCAATGGGAAGAAAGAGATTACTTTAAAACCACAGAGAATGACAGCTCACCTATGGAAGTTGCAATATAATAGAAATCATCAAGCTGGTACGTATGGATCATCGTATATGAAATGTTATGTATTTTTATTCGTGTGTGTTGTTTACTGTAGTGGCCATTTATTTCTGTAATTTTTTTATAAACTACGAGTCATGATGTCCGTCGTGATCATGAAGGAATTAATGGGCTTCCATGAGGAATGAAAAGTTATCCTAAAAAATTAAGCAGGTTTCCCTACTATGAGCACCTACAAATTGCTCATTTGTTTGATATAATGCATATTGAAAAAAAATGTGACTTAAACATTATGGAAAATATTGTATCTAAGGAGCAACAAAGAAAACATTGTCAAAATTTGCAAAGACATTCAAGAAGGTAACCATGCAATGAAAGAATTCATTCAATTTCATAGCAACGAAAACCAAATTAATATAAACTCACTTCCATGGATGTTAACGAAGCAACAAAGTAAAGTTGTAAAAGAAGTCATGCGGAAAATTAAATTTCCCAATGGATTTTGTGCGAACATGAAGACTATCATAACAAAGAAAGGTGATTTTGCGGGGGTGAAAATGTATGATTGGCATGTCTTAATGAAGGTAATTATTATGGTATCCATATAATTATTGTTTTTAATTCCAATGCATATTGTTGTTATTTTGTTTGTATACTCTTTGTTTAAAAAATGACGTGGCTTGTATATTGTTACAGTAGGTTCTACCTCTCTCTCTCCCAGACAACTTCGACAACAATGTCAAACAAGTTATATATAATCTTGGGAAATACATGAGCTAACTAGTTATTTTTAGCATGTCCCTAGTGTTTGTTTAATTCAAGTCGTAGAACTTATATTTGTTTTTGTGCACTAATTCATTTTATGTTGTTTAATGTTTTTTGTTAAATATATTTATTGGTTTGCGTCACTTGTAGATGGTTGTCATCTAAAGAAATCCATAAAGAAGATATAAAGTATTGGAGGAGAGAAATTCCTCGTCTCATGTCTGAAATGAAGAAGCATCTACCTTCGACATTTTCCAATGCATAGGAACACTACCTCATACACCAAGTCGAGGAGATTGAATTGTGTAGACCTGTGCACTCAAGGTCCATGTGGATGGTTGAGTGGCACTTGAAAAATATGAAGGGTTTGGTTATACAACGATCATGTGCTGAGGGTTATATGATGGAGGGATATATGGTATACCAAAACCTGTTGTATATTAATGAATATATTGTTGATGAAATTGTCATTGATGCCAACATGGACTTGCAGGGGCCCCATGGGATGTCATTGATGCCACCAAGTCCCACCTTGCAATGCCTTGGATCCCAAATAGAGTGGGTTTGTGCCTTGAAGCACCTTTTACCCACAAGTATGAATCTTGAAGCCGCCACCTTGCTGAAGACATTGAAGACCATGAAGATGGTCCTGAAGCCTTGGTAGACAATGGAGAAGCCCTAAATGGCTTGGAGAAGCATTAATGACCCATTATGTGGTCATTTATGCTCTGATGGTGTCATGATACCCTAGAAGAAGGCCCATCTAGCCCACAAGTGATGGCACGATGGACTTTGACCCTTGGAGGCCTCATGGTGTGGCTCATGTGTGTGGAGCCCTTGATGTGTGGATAGAGACCCTTATTTGATTGATGATGACCTTAATACCCTTGGTGGAATTCGTGGTTATTGGCATGTTGTGGAACCCATGCACATGCCCTCCGTATGATGAAGAAGCTCTTGAATTACTTGAAGAAGCATTGAAGAAGTGCTTCTACCCACAAGTTAGTCCTTAAGCCCACAAGCTTTATAAAGCTCATGTTTGACACCCATTGGGGAGTTTGGTTTTATGATGAAGTCCTTGACACTGATAATGAGGTTTTTGAATGTTGAAGAAGCTCATATGGTAACAAAGCACATGTTACTCTTACTCTTGGGCTCCTTGATACTTTGATGCTACGATAAAGTCCTATGTGATGGGCTTGAAAGCACCTTGTTTAAAAATCATATGACATATTTGAAAAGAGCTATTGAAACCCTTGTGATTGAAGGTGTTCTCTTTGTACCCATCCTTTTGTGCTCTTGATAGTCTTACAAACCCTTGATTACCGTTAAAGTACTTGAAGCAGCCATTAAGAGATTTGAAGTCAATTTTTGATGTCCTGCACAAATTCAAGAAAATAAGAGTAAAGGACTTTGTGAATACAACCAAGAATTTCATATAAGGAAAGTTACCGTCAAACCCTTTCTGTTGATATATGGAGCATCTCCTAACTCCTCATGGTTGAAGAGATTTGTATTTTTCAAGTCTAACGAATAATTTTTTCCCCCATACAAGTCGGCTGAGTCAAACAAGATTTAATAAATAAAAATATATAAAAGCATTTACAAGTCGGCTCCATAAAGTTAGTAAAAAATGTGTATAAATAAGACATAACATGTCCTCATTTCATCATCAATTTTCGGTGGAGCTCTAAGATTTTCGACTGAGGAATTTCGGATGGTTGACTGAGGCTCAGATGTGGTAGCAGCAATTCAAATTTTTGTAGTAGCAGACTGAGGTGAAGGAGCAGACCCGAGTTTCTTTGACAGTCCAAAATTTGTAGCAGAGGTTTAGGTGGAGTTTGTGACTTGTGTTGGAGGTTTTTCCACACAGTCTTGAGTTTTGGTGAAGTCCAAATATTTGCTTGAACAAAGTTTACATCTGATATTTTTTGGAGAATGAACAGTCCAATTCTGAGCTTGATGATGTAAATTTGATGAAGATAGCAGTAGAGGAAACTTTGGGTGAAGAGGTGTAGTGACACAGCAGCTGATATGGTGTTTGAAGTTTGATAATTTTTAGGTATTTTCCTTATAAAATCAGGTGGACAAGTGGGTGAAAAAGAGCTCTAATTTTTGGTGAGGAAACTGAGTCAGCCACAGGTGTATAGTAAAGATATAACCCTAAGGAAATTTGAAAGTGTGGTGTGGATTTCGGGAGGATAAGGAGCTCTGATTTTTGTGTATCTGAGAATTTCGTGGGCAGCAATAGGAGCAGAGACAGGAGCAGAAAATCATCAGTGACAGAAGTTTGAAAGAATGAAATCATGATTGGGGCAGCATTGTTTTGACAGCTATGATGACAATGACTAGAAGATAGAAACAGTAAAAGGGAACTTCACAATTGAAAAAGATCAGAACTCAGGCTATTGTCTAATAATATGCATACACAGAACCACGATGAAGAAAAGTTTCAATCTCGAGCATCACTGAGGCAACCTGGGTGGACATTCTGTTAAAAGTAAAGAAAACTGAGACTGAGATTTTTGATTACTTGAACACATCCAGCAGACCCTTGTCCAAACAGTGACTGTATGGCATGTTTTTTTACTGTGGATAGACTGGTGAAGTGATAGATGATAAGATAAGGGTTGTTGTATAAAAGACATGATCAGTTTATGATGTTCTGGAGTAGATTAAGTTTGCAGACCAAGTGTGATATAGTCCACATCATAATACACAATGGGTTTGATAGTATTTTAAGTTCATTCTTTGAATACAAAAACTTCAAGGTTGGCTTGACTTGGACTCTTCCTCAGCTTATAAACAACTCAAGTGAGGAATCTAAAGAACTTGACATGTCGTGTTTATAAAGTATGATGATGTACTCTTCTTGCAAACTCATTTAGATTGAAGTCATCTACAGAAGATGTAATACTCAGCCAAGTGAATCATGCATACTGAGGTAAGTCCTATAGTGATGATGATATGTTGATATCATAATGATGCCTGACACACTATATAGATGATGCACTATATGATGATGAAGTTGCATATCTTGAAGTGATGATGAAAGTATACTATAGTATGCATAGTTGAAGTCTGATTAAGATGATATAGGCCCTATGATGATGTACACTTATATGATGCTTATATATTGATTATGATGAGCTGTTGATGAATATGATGCTTGAACAACATAAGATTAGACTAGATGATGGGCAGACCCTTGTGCTTGACATGAACCTTGAGCAGTACAGCTGATGATCAGTGATAGTAGCTGTTTGATGAGCTTGATAATGATTGCTATGATGTGACAGTGAAGAATAAGATGAGAATGATGAGCAAAAGAGGATGAGCAGCATAGAATGACCAGCAGGTTGACCAATGGAAGAAGGATTGACTAGAGGTTCATGAGCAGCAGTGAGCAGATGAACAAGATGATTGATGAGCAGCGTTGATGAGTAGAGATGATGAGAAGCATTGATGATGTGATAGAGATTGCTTGTGTATGATGACATGAGTATGGTAACACAAGTATACTGTATTGTAAAAGCAAGCTTGTCTTGCTTTTGAGGTTAGGATACCTCNGAAAACTAGGCAAGGTGCTAGATGTAGAGTAGATGCTCTTCATATCAGTAGGTGTTGATTTTACCTAACGGTTGTAGCCGGTCCAAAACTAATACAAAAGGATTACAAAATTATATGGTCACTGTGTTCTTTTGTGTTATGGTTCTTGATGATTCAAATGCTTATGATATGTGAATGATGAAGTGAAAGATGTTTATGAAATGATTATAAAATTGGTAGAATGAATTTGTAGTTAATTGTGACAAGCAAAGAAAAGTTTTAAAATTGGCTTTACATTGATTCACCCCCCCTCTTAGTTTCTAAGATATATTTCTAATTTTGCGTCAAAGCTCAATTTACGTTGCATTTGTGACCTGGACTCCAATAGGAATTCTGAAGAAGAGTAACTAAAGGGGAAAGGTAGATCGAGGAAGGTGAAAGGTAATTATTAGCTAGTGGATATTAATTAACATAATACATTTGATAGATGATTTGTATCTATATATATCATACATATTCTAATTTTATATTCAATATATTGCATCAATTAAGCACGTGTACTTTATTACGATAATTTACATTCGTATTGAATTTTTATTTTTATTGTAATCAAGCAGTTGGTCGAGAGTACGATGCAATTCATTTATACATCACAAACAATCTTGACTGGATGAAGGTATGGATTGAACGATGTGAGCAATCTGGTCATGGAATATCATGGGAAGGTGTGTCTTCATTGGTTAAAGTAGCACATCGCAATGGACATACCAATCTTACACAAAGGGAAATCAATTTAGCATATGGTTTAAAATATAAGAAGGCAAGCATATTAATAAACCACTCTATTTTTTGCAAATTACATATTGATGTACATGTTGATTTTTTCCCTATATGGAATAAACATGCACTTAATCATAAATATTGAATCATTATGTAATATTTTTCGTGTATGGATTGTTGTATAGTAAAACACCATAAGGCTATGGTGTGCAATGGTTGTATATATCGCATCAAAAATTTGAATGAAACGAAGAAAACATCATATTATGGGATATCTGTAGTCTTTGAGGTGACCAGTGTTTCCTATAGAAGTGATAGACATCCAGAACTCTCAGAAAATTGATACTATGGGTATTTGGAAGATATTCTTCAATGTGACTTTAAATCCTTCAAGGTAATCTTGTTCATTGTCAAATGGTACAGGTTACGATTGAATCAATGTGATCCCGATAGAACTATTATTAAACATGATGCTGCATTTACCATGGTAAATACAAGGTTGTTTGAGCTAGGAACGGAGCCCTATGTTCTTCCAAGCCAGTGTGAACATGTATTTTTCTCTAAGGTTACATGTAAAGTGGGTTGGTAATTTTTATGGGACACGATCCAAGGGGAATGTAATGAAAAGGGTCTCAAAGAAGAATATGATGATGAATATCATGATCAACATGAGTTATATGATCATGTTCCAAAAGAAGATGTCGAAGAATTAGTTGAATCAGGTGATGTAGTAGACAATGTACATGAATATGATATCGACGATGACATGATCGTAACTGACATAGATGACGATGATGATATGGACAATCCTTACAATGTTGACTCTAGATTGGGTGATACAAATGATGAATTGGATGAAGAAGATGATTAATTCTATTGAAGTGTACTAGGCATGCAGTAATATATCTACTCTATATATTTTTATTGAATATTGCGATATAAATAATGAATTTTATTGGTATGTGTAAATTTTTCTTGGACTAAAATTTGGCATGGTTAGACCTTACGCATGATTTGACAGCATGGGAGGGTTTCTAGACTCAAATTACATGTTTGAATTTAACAATTCGAGTAGCAAAAACCATACCTATAGATTAATTAATGTGCTACATCATCACCATCATCATCATCGTCATCTTCATTGTGATCGCGATATTCATCTTCATCATCATCATCATCATCAGCGTCATCATCATCGTGAACATCTTCATTATCAAACATGATTGACACTAACAATTCAAGCAACAAAAACCACACATATAAATTAATTAATGTGCTACATGGGACCAACATTGAAATTTTTTATATATGTGTCAGCTTTGTATGAAATTTGGCATGGTCATGATCATGAATAACATCATCATAATAATTGTCATCATCATCATCACTATCATCATCATCATCATCATCATCATCATAAACATTGTCATCATCATCATCATCATCTTCATCATTTCATATGACATCAACATCGTGATCACCATCTCCATCATCATCATCATCATCATCATTGTTGTTGTCATCATCGTCATCATAACTAACACAATCATAATCATCATCGTCATCATCATAATCATTGGCATCATCATCGTTAAATATGACTGACACTAACAATTCAAGCAACAAAAACCATACCTATAGATTAATTAATGTGCTACATGGGGCTAATGTTGAAATTTTTTATATATGTGCCGGATTGGTCTAAAATTTGGCATGGTTAGACTATATGCATGCATTGACTGTGTGGGAGGGTTTCCAAACTCAAACATCATCATCAGCAGTAGCATTGTCGTTGTAGTCATGATCACAAATAACATCATCATAATCATCGTCATCATCATTGTCATCATCATCATCATCATCGTCATCATCATCATCACCATTTCCATCATTTCATATGACATCAACATTGTGATCACCATATTCATCATCATCATCATCATCTTCATTGTCATAATTAACATCATCATAATCATTGTCGTCACCATCGTCATGATCATCGTCATCATCATTATCATCATAATCATCGTCATCATCATCATCATCATCATAGTCATCATCATCATCATCTTCATCATCATCTTCATCATCATCATCATTGCCATATTCATCGTCATCACCATCTTCATCTTCATCGTCATCATCATCGTCATTTTCATCATTATCATCATCTTCATCGTCAAACATGACTGAAACTTGAGGTTCCTATAAACTATTGTTACTTGACCTTTTTAATGAGCAACGATAGTTCAATGGAACATGCATGCTTTTTTGTTCAAGGAAATTTTAGATGTGTCTTATCGTACATTTAGACGACTTTAGTTCCGCATTATAAATATCCCTTTTAGGATGCTCATTCTACATTAGGTCCAAGTTAGACATGGTTTATCGGGAACGTTTATGGGTTCATCCTCAATCATGACTGACACTACCAATTCGAGTAACAAGAACCATACCTATAGATTAATTAATGTGCAACATGGGGAAACATTGAAATTTTTTATATATTTGTCGGCTTGGTCTGAAATTTGGCATGGTTATACTAGACGCGTGCATTCACAGTGTGGGAGGGTTTCTAGACTCAAACATCATCATCATCATCATCATCATCAACATCATCATTATCATCATAATCATCGTGATCATAACTAACATCATCATAATCATCGTCATCGTCATCGTCATCATCATCATCATCATCATCGTCATCAACATCATCATCATCTTCATCATTTCATGTGACATCAACATCGTGATCACTATCTTCATCATCATCATCATCGTCGTCGTCTTCATAACTAACATCATCATAATCATCGTCATCACCACCATTATCATCATCATCATCATAAGCATCGTCTTCATCGTTGTCATCAACATCATCGTCATCATCATCATCGTCATCATCATCATCATTGTCATCATCATCATCTTCATCCTCACCATCGTCATCATTGTCATCATCATCATTGCCATCACCATCTTCATCTTCATCGTCATCATCATCATCGTAATCGTCATCATCATTGTCATGTTCATCATCAAACATGGCTGAAGCTTGAGGTTCCTGTAAACTATTATTACTTCACATTTTTAATGAGCTATTATAGTCCAATGGAACATGCACTTTTTTTTTGTTCAAGGCTATTTTAGATGTTTCTTATCGTACGTTTAGATGATGTTAGTTCCGCATTATAAACGTCCCTTTTAGGACGCTCATTCTACGTTAGGTCCAAGTTAGACATGGCTTATCAGGGACGTTTAGCTAACGTTAATTCCACAATGGAAACACTGCTTTTAAGGATTTCCTTTCCATGTTAGGTCCAAGTTAGACATGGCTTATTGGATGTTCATCCAATGCTAGTTCCATGTTAGACACGTCGCTTTTTGGACATCCGCTCCACGTTATGTCTAAGTTGCAATCTTATGTTTTTGGATGTTCATTCCACATTAAGGGATTTCACTTTTTAGATGTTCCACTAAAAGTACCTGATGGTGCTTTTGGACATGACTAAATGCATAACAAACGAGTCTTCGAATTTATCGAAGACATAAATCCATGGAATTTTCACCAACTTTATAACCGACGTCAATCTGACGAAAAAATGATCGAATGAGGCATATAAATCCAGTAGTGAGGGATGAGAAAATCTCATAAATATGGGCTGCTTAGGAGGAATGAACATAAGAAAAACAACGAATTAGGAACAATTGTTCCAACATAACCACATTATGAGTGCTTATGTCCCTCATATCTTCTATGAATGTCCTATTTGTGCAATATTAGGCATGGTTGAGATAGTTGGAGGGTGGTTTGAAGGTGTTATACACAAAGAACAACTTTTACAACCATTCAATTTAGAGAATTTTGGTGTTTCTTATATATTTTGTGCTTTTTCCAAGGCACATGCTCCTTTCCTTCCTTAAGGAAATGTGTGTATGCCCTCAAAACCATGGTTTTTCAATGGATTTTGGGATAAATTGAGTTAGTAACTTGTATTGAGGACGGACCATCAATTATGAAGGACTCTTATATATGATTTAAGGTCTATAGTATCTATTAAGGACTCTTCATATGACGTTAACAAAATTAGAGACATTTGGAGCTAAATTAGGGAAATACGGATGCCATTAGGGGTTCTTTGATTCCATTATATTCACCCATATGCCATTAGGATCACTAAAGTGTCAATTAGTGTTATAACAGCTAGTTGTTCTCTAACTCTTCATATCTTCTTCATGTTCCTTGTAATTATCTATTTGTATCTCT
The DNA here is from genome assembly GCA_001517045.1 of Pseudotsuga menziesii. Classification (NCBI taxonomy): domain Eukaryota; kingdom Viridiplantae; phylum Streptophyta; class Pinopsida; order Pinales; family Pinaceae; genus Pseudotsuga; species Pseudotsuga menziesii. The sequence goes on from LPNX010678837.1 coordinate 408,729, forward strand.
CCTTCAGTATCTCCATGCCATTTCTTCAACTTAGAACAACATTTTCATCTTCTCTGATCCTTTTTCTTACTTAGTTTTCTACTCAAGCTTCAATCATATTGTGATACCAAGTGTTATAGCAAGGGGAACAATGATCATGATTCTCCAACAAATATAGAAATTTAATATAGTATCTTCCTACACATAAAAATAAGAACAAAGATACAACATACATATTGAATTCTTAATAACTTACCTGTTGGCTTGATTTTCTGACCTAGGACAACAAGAAGATTATGCCCACACAATCAGCTTAAAGTAGCGTCCGGTGTGTTTGGAGTTGCAAAATCTCGCAAGTTATGGTCCTGCTACCAACTGAATTTTTCTCTTAAGGAGAAACTAAAATTCAGTGAAAATCTATCCTAAAGTTATATCTATCTAACTGAACCCTAAAATTAGTTTTAACTACCAAAGTTATCCTATACTTGCTTTCTTAAGGAAAGTCTTTGATTTTTTGAAGGTTTTTATATTTAATTTTCTAAATATAAAAGACTATAAAACTTATTCTAAAAATTACACAAATTCTATTTAACAACTGTTAAATGTAAACTATACTAGGATAATAACAACTGAACTACCTTAACTTATCCTATCTATCCTATCTCAGCTGAGAGCGATTTTAAATATTATATTAATTATTAATTAATATAAGATTAATAGAACGATAAAGGGTAGGATCTAAATAGAAATATTTAAGCCATACACACTAAATCATTCTACTACAAAATAACTTATCAGAAAAACTGAGCTAAACAATTATTTCAAATTTTCTAAAGTGTCTAATTAATTAATAACTAATAACCAACATTAGATATTTGAAAAAGAGATAATGATCAGTATGTAATCACTGTAAAAATACAAATGATATCTAACAGACAGAAATATATATCCTTATATCTTTAATTTAATGTAGAAACACTAGTAAATTCAGTCACAATGACATATTAATTCAAATATAATATTGGGCTGACAAAGTGAAATACTGATTAATAATCACAAGCATGACCAAGTACACTGTATTAATATTAAAATAGAAGATCATATACTGAAATATAAAGAGTATCCAAAACAATACCAGTCATGATATCAACTTGGAGATTTTCAGTCACATCCCATATTCAAAGATAAAACTTCAACCAGGAACAAGACTAGCATCAAAATAGTATTTCAAGTATTTTTACTTCATTCACCCCCCCTTTCTCATAAAAATTACAAGCTTATATAATACTACCAATCTTTCGATTCAGTTTTTCTATAAATGCTATATGCAAGATTGTAGGAGTCCTATCGCTATCAAAGAGCATCAACTCTTTTCAACCTACACCTGTCACTAAAGGATAACAATAAAAACAACTTAGCCTGAAACATTTGCTGGTTTAAAGGAACTGGAAAATTCGTGGCTGTGTCGAAATGCCAATCTTCAATACACATCCACGTCTTCCAACTAAAATCCAGAATATTAGACACGTCCTGAAACTGTGAAGAATAGCGATGACATACCCACCTATGCTAGTTGATTTAGTTTATGCATAGATTCCTTGCCATCCTGTCTCCCATCTATACCTTCGCACCACGGTAGTCTGAATAATCTCCTGAACACTATGCTAACATGGCAGGGTAGACCCATCCATAGCCGTATAGGCGGGCTTCAACAGGCGATGGGCACTTCAAAACACTTAGGCATATCGGAGTCAAAAAAGTTATGACCTAAGTTGTGGGCGGGAAAACTTTCAATCGGAAATCGGAAAGACATCGACATCGGCAGCCAAGTGCTTTGCAGAGCCACAACGGCAGAAGAGAAAATGATAAAAACATGCAACACACATCGGCGGGCGGAGCGCTTTTCATTTCGGGTAGCTAGCTGATTTGGGAGCCACAACGGCGGAAGACGAACAGACAATAGCCTCTGAAGTGGAGCGCTTTTCATTTCGGGTAGCTAGCTAATTTGGGAGCTGCAACGACGGAAGACAAACAGGCAACAGCCTTCGAAAAAATGCTAAGTGCTTAAAGACTTTGAAATTTAGCAATGGTTAAAACTGTTTCTCCTCCGAAACGACATTTTGCAAAGGATGAATGGTCTGATCCATCTTCAACTCAGCAAAAACAAACTCTAAAATCTGCGACCCACAACAATTCCAAACACGAGCAATTTCTGAA
>LPNX010678837.1:411365-476096 GCA_001517045.1 Pseudotsuga menziesii
ACAACTGTGAAAATGTTGTCATTTGTCTCTGCTACAATTGAGAGTACCTTCAGAATCAAAGATTCTGAAGGCACTCTTTTATAATCTTTTAAAATAAAATCATAAAAGAGAGCTGATCTCCCTTCATCTTAATGAAAAAAATGAAGGGGTTGTTGCTGGCTGCCAACAAATGGCGACAACCTGGGCGAACCAGTTATCTCTACTCATACAAATTATAGATGATTTAAACAACGGAAAACAATGTTAGTAGAAACTTTTGAGGAAGCCATTAAAGTCGAGAAGGATTCTATGTCCTATGAACTAGATAGGAGTGGGAAATCTGACACTTTTCCCCGTAGGAAGACTGAAAAACTCAATTCAGAAAAAGATAAAGCATTTGACATAGAACAGCTACAAAATGCTATTCGAACATTAACCAATGAGGTTGTAGGGTTAAAGAAAACCAATTCTGAGGCTTCCCCTTCTAGGGGATATTTCAGAAATCAGTTTAGACAAAACCCGAATATAAATAAAACAAATACACCCCCTGACATTGCAACGAATGAAGAGCTTTTCAATACAATCCGAGATATTTTGCCTTTATTTGAAACTCCTTCTAATCAAGAAATAACAAAAAATGAAGAAGAAGAGGAGGAGTGACTGAAGTAAAAATACTTGAAATACTATTTTGATGTGAGTCTTGTTCCTGGCTGAAGTTTTATCTTTGGATATGGGATGTGACTGGAAATCTCCAAGTTGATATCGTGACTGGTATTGTTTTGGATACTCTTTATATTTCAGTATATGATCTTCTATTTTAATATTAATACATTGTACTTGGTTATGATTGTGATTATTAATCAGTATTTCACTTTGTCAGGCGCCCAATATTATATTTGAATTAATATGTCATTGTGACTGAATTTACTAGTGTTTCTACTGTAAATTCAAGATATAAGGATATATATTTATGTCTCTTAGATATCATTTGTATTTTTACAGTGATTTCATACTAATCATTATCTCTTATTCAAATATCTAATGTTGGTTATTAGTTATTAATTAATTGACCCACCGTGGCTGGTTTCAGGACTTCATTGTGAATGGTGCTAAATTGACTACAAATATGTCTTCGGTAAGTACAAATTTCTATCCCCTTTTTCCACTCCATTTAAAAAATTACAGCTATGAGTGCGTGAGCGATGACTATCCTCCCATGTCCACACAGTGACAAAACAATCTTAAGTCCCAAACGGGGTAACTTCAGTATATGCATGCACCGGACTAGACGAAGGAAAAGGAAATTCAGGGATTATATATCATCAAGAATAACAGGGTTAATTACCCAATCTCCCTATGTTATTAATATAGTACACAGAGAGCTAAAATAACAAAATTGAGACAAACCGACATTGATACGATCCTACCATGTTCATACCTCTTAAGTACTCTCAAGGATTTCTACATTTTACATTTTAGGTCACAAAAAAAATCCAATTATCTGCTGCCACTGACTCATGGAAACCTTGATAAAAAAACTGTTTCTATTGGTTGTAACTCACTTGTCTTAATTCCTAAGGGTCGATACTAACTGCTGGACGTAGTTGGCATCCCCCAATGATAGTACCAGGTGGTAAGAAACTCTATATAAGAGATTCAATACACAATAAATGCCAAACACCGGAAAGGGTTTCAATAGCCTCAATGTCTTTTATGCATTTGTGTAAACTACTAGCCAGTTTCAATAGCCTTAATGTCTTACACTAGACAGTTGATCTAGGATATGGAATTAATAGACTGTTACATAAAAAAACTTCTTTAATTAGTTAATCACATCTCTTTGGCCATGCATTTCTTCTTCTGTTTCATCATTTGTTTCTTGCACTTTGTCATTGGCTCTTCTTATTCTTCTATGCACAACAAACTGTTTGTACTCTCAAGCTGGAACTAAACCAAAACTACTATGGACGTTCAGTGGCAAGCACTTCATATATACATGTTAGGATTCATCTTCTGGCCGATTTGTCTTGGGGTCATTTCCTCCTAGCATATTTTTCCTCCTGGCATATTTTTCCTTGCTTGTTTAGAGTCCTTGTCCTGACCGACCTCTAACATTTAATGTCCTTGTCTTTCTACTAACCTTCCTCTAACTCTATTTTAACCCTTGATTCTATCTTTTCTCTTTTTTTGCTCCTTACAACTTTGGAAAATGTGGACCTGGTTGTCTATCACATTACAAAGCTTATTGTGACTTTCTTTGAACCAAACCATTCATAGATTGAGTGAGAACAATATAATACTTATGTTGTTCTGATTTTTTAATATGAATAGATAATTTGAAAATTCCCTCTTAGTATTTTGTTATCGTTTTGAATCGGAATTGGGTAGTGAGATAAATACACATTTTCTTGCGAGGAGTATGATGACCTTATTCTATATTGAAATGGAAGCATTAGAATGTATTACTTTCAAATGTTTGATTTTTTATTTTAGTCTTTACCTTTTAACCCATAATTTTGTGTTTCATTTGATTGCATGAGATATTATAGTCTCACTCTAAGGTAGTAATGTCATTGTGTTCATATCTTTAACCTTAAATGTTACTCTATCATACAAGTTCTATTATCACCAATGAGATCTTAGTTTGATGCTCTTGAGATTACATAAGATAAATGTCTTTACTCCTGATTTTCCATTGTACACTGAATAGGTGAAATTTGAAAATATGTTCCTTGTGAAAGTTGCACTAGATAGGAAAATTAGTGCACCCTTCCTACTTAATGAGCATTTATAAGCTTACATACTTAAATTTCTCACACTTAGTTGTTGTCATGCAATATTGGCCACAATTTTGACCTTTGGTGCCATCCCACATCTTATATATATGATAAGATGATATAAGTATAATAATATTTGATAAATGATGAAAAAATTATGTCAATAGGACTAGAGGAGTACATAAGAGATAAAGTACAAGGTGGGAGTGCAAAATCATATCCTAGATCAAAAGCAATGAATGTGTTACAACTCTAACATGTGCTACTAATTTGGTTGTATAAAGAGCACAAGGGATGACTAAAGGTATAAATGCAAGTTTGGAGAGAGAAATTTGATGCTATCAACTAATGTCTTTTTGGTTTCTATCTTGGTTGAAGGAGATGATACTCAGATTTAATGGGGGAATGGAATTTCCTAATGCTCTTAGGAAACCAAACATTTAAAACAACTTTTATTGGCTTAATGGTGTTCTGCGGTTCCTTCTCGACTAAATAATATATTACTGAGATTGTTCTCATAAGATGTAGCTAACAATTTTGGGCAACAAAATTATCAAAGAACATTCCAATATACAAGGATTTGACTGATTGATGATGTCAGTAAACTTACCTCAGCTTGAGAGTTCTGAAACTTAATTTAGTAATGAATGTTGAGGAACAGTAATGGAGGGTTGGTCTAAATGCCTTCATTTTCAAATGCTTTATATTCTGCAAAATCCAATTAGCTTCATAAGTTTAAGATCACCATAGTTTTGCAAAGGTTATGTTACTGTCATCACTGGATGGATATTTCTATTCCACTGTAATGTTAATAATAACATGTAAAACATGACTACTTATGTTAGCTTATCACATTGTGTAATAGAACTTTCCATAATAGTAACAAGTTGCTTAGTGTAAGTGAAACATTATTGCAGGTACCTAGTAAGCTTTGGCATCTTACAAGAGCAATGTGATTAGTACTTATAATGCATGTGTTATCCAATTCGATTAGGCTACATTACCATTAAATGCTAACCAGTAATTGATAATGATACTGGTGTAAGAACATCACTGTAATTGATATCTTTCTTATCTATATGTACAACTATTACTCATATTAAGCTCTTATTATCACTAATCTCTTTATTCGTAATGAATTTGTAATAAATACTCACTTGATTAGCTCACTACTATCTAAACACAACCTATTCTCCTATTTCCACGTATTTTGTATTAGTGTGATTACTGGTCTTTGTAAGCGGTACATTTTATGATTTTCTAGTATCTAATGAACACAGATAGTGATAGTAATGGCTATAATAGAGCTAACTAAGCATGAAAAATGGTATCAACTAGCTTATGTGTGCTGATGTTTACACAGGTATGCAATATTCCCACAGGTAGGGAGGGTATAACAGTCACAACACCTCTGTAATGACAATTATCTTAACCCCATTACTATAAAAGTTACTTGTATATGTTTCAATATAATATCGTTATGTAATATCTATTTTTTATACCCCGTTATTTCCCTAATTGAGTCAGTAAGGATCATAGTGAGAAAGAAACAAGTAGACTAAGTAACCATAATAACAACATGAGATTAGCTTCATATTTATTTCCATTACTTCTACTGTTTTTCTGTATGGATCCTATGTAAGCATGCAAAGATTAATTATCAAGGGGAGTAAATTAGAAAACTATCAAGAATCTATGTATAACATTATTTTGTGAATGCCTGCTTATAAAGTATAGCAATGTTTTGTTCTACCTGCTGGATTTTATGTTCAAAAACTCTATATTTTTCTTTGCTCCAATGAACATTTGAAAGATATATGAATGTGATCATCCTTCCTTGACTACACCAATAATAATAGACCCTATTGAATGAGTATCCACAAACCTTGAAAACATTTCTACATGGAATCCATTAGATATTGGGAATTTGTCCACTTTTAGTTTATGGATGACCCTCTTGAGTTCATTTAAAGTAAACACTACTATCAATGTGATAATATTCTCCTCATTCATCCTTGAAATCAAGATGTATGGTATGGTTTTTGAATTGGAAAATTTGAAAAATTAGGAAATGGGGAATGGATTTAATATGCATGTACTACTTTTTAGTATTGTTTATCAACAAAAACATATGAAAAACAATAGAAAGGAAAGGAGGAAATGAATAATTGCATTTTAGGGTTTTAAATAATTTTATTGTTTTTTAATTCTTGTTTGAGATTAAGAATGGAGTGACTTAATTATAGAGAGAAATAACCTAAACCAGATTGTTATTTTCGCTACTGTGAGGCTTCTTCAAACAATCACATAGAAAGGCCTTTGGTATATTTACTTGACTTGGAATCTATATTAGAGTCGAAACCAAGTTTTTATTGTGGTCTTGCATATATTTGTTCTTTTTGTGATATAGGGAATGCTGTAGTACATATGTGTTGTTACTAAATGTTAATGTTATATATTTCTTCATGCAATCACACTATAGTGAACACGGAAAAGAACCTATGGTGATGTATCGAATTGGATAATATTGTGAGACGTGATCATTCATTGTGAGGTCATGCTTACCACATGGTACCTAGCTAGATAATAAGGTGCACCTGTAATGTCTATTTATAATTTTATTCCACTATGATAGGATGTAGGTTATTAATCATTAACCATTATTACTTGTGTTTGTTGGATGTTAAGGTAATCAGAAATCCAATTGAGTGGGGACTAGGGAGCTACGGTACACATATAAACACTATTATTTGCCATTTGGATAAGGAGATACTTAACATGAAGGTATAGTATTGTGTACCATGCTATACAATGGGATGTGTCGAGTGACATTAAGTTCTCAAAATCATTGACAAGTGTTAAGTAATAAATTTTTCAAACCCTAATAGGTTAAACAACTTGTCAACCCTAGACAATTTTGGCCAGTAATGTCTCAAGGACAATTTTCACAAAAAACATAGATCTAGGGATAACTACCCAGATTTCCTTTTTATTCCTGAGGTCAGCAAAGGGCTTCTTGAGATACAGACTGCTGCCTGTAACTCCTGCTTCCCAGATTTCCGTACAGCTTCCCGAGACCAGTTTTTCTACCTGAAATGTTGCCCAGATTCATTGTTCAGCTACTCGAAGTTATCTCTCTCCTTCCCAGATTCATGTTCTTATCTGAGCAGAATTTGTAGGTTTCCCGTGATTTTTTTTGGCTTGACCAAGGCCTTCCCTAACCTGCTTGAGCCTGCCCGAGCTGATAAAAGGACTTTCCACGAGGCTAGCAGCTTTCTCTTACCATGCTCGTGCATTCCCAGGCTGAGAGGGAACTTCATGTGAGGGTTCTTCTACTCATAGATGCTTCTCGAAGTGTTCAAGGGGCTCCCCAAAATTTTGTTGAAACCCAGACTATACCTGCTGCCAAATCATCTGCTAAAACCCGAACCTCTTCATCCTTCCTGGATGCTGTAGGTGCCTAACCAAAGCCTAATAGAGTAGGTTGAAGATCTGTTTGCTACAGGAAGAGGATAACAGCCTGTTAGGGTTTCCTAATTTAGGAGGAAGAGTTTCCCATGTAGTAAGAAGGGTTTCCCATGGACAGTTGTTAGAAACCAAAGGAAAGGCTTCCAGTGATGTCTTATGCTACCGTGAGGATATGTTGATGTTGCCATGAAGGTTAGCATAATACCCTATCACAAATCTTGAAAAGCTATGACTGAAAGAGTAAACACTAGTCTTAGGGTATGACTGTCAATATTGTATCTTTATCTACCTACTAGCTGTGGATAGGAGAAGACTGTTGTTGCTTTCCATGGATGGATAATACCCTAGATTAGGGTTAGACTGAGACAAAGGTATATTCCCTAGCTAGAAATCCTCCATGCTATGGAATAAACAAGAAAAACCAAGAACCTTCTCTTCCTTCGGTTATTTAGGAGCAGCTCAACGTTAGAGTCCACTGTGTTAATGAAATGGAATGATCTCCTTTTATATCCTTTGATTCACCTGTAAGTGGACCAAAAACTCAAAAGGACAAAATAATAATATTTTATTCTTTTGTCTTTTGACTTTTACCTTTAAGGTACTAAATACCTTTTATGTATTTTCTCTTTGACTCCTTGGTGGTCCAAGGGTCCTTATGTATTTTTTACTTTTACCTTTTTAGTCTTTTCCAAGTACTTTATTTATTTTTTACTTTTTCCTTTAAGACTTCTTCAAGTGCCCTGTGGTCCAAATTCAAAGGAATCTCTCTCAATGTTGAATTTATATTACTGGTGTGACAAAATCCCAAAAATCAAACAAGATTTTCTTCTCCTTGACTTTAAGCATGTCTACAGGGAGCACAATATGAGTGTGTACCGTTTATCCAAGGAGGCACTGAATATGGAGGTTGGCCTCCTCTCCTTCTTAGAAATTTTAGAAGGAGAAATAATTGAGGAAGGTATTATACAAATATTTTAAAAGATTTTTCATTTATGTGGGATACCCTTTTTTGGTTCTTTTGAGTATGGGATACATTAGCATCTTTATTGTTTCAGCTAGGGATATAGATTTTGTTTTGATCCCGAGGGGTTTGTTTTCTCCACCCTCGATTCCTCCTTGGATAATTTGTTTGGGTTCCTTATGTTCTCCCTGTGGTATTGCTACTTTAGTCATCTTAGGATTGTGGGTTTTGTCCCTCCCCTTGGGAAAGTTTTTGATACTTATCTTCACTCGCATATGGAGTGACTTATTGTGAGGACTATGTACAATTAACCTTTGATTCACTATTGAATATCGAGGAACAACTATTTTTATTCTAAAAAAAAGTTATAAAATCTTAGCAAATGATTTTATTATATCTCTTGAGATTCGTAGACTAAATCTTTAATATTTTTGGTGAGGAACCAAAATAAATTTAAAAAGATACACCTACAAAATTTGTCCAAAACGTAGTTTGTATTTTGAGATAAATTGACTGAAGCATTTTTTATGGAACCACTTGATATCTATCTCATGTTACAATACTATGTGATGTAGTGTTATGCTAAGGAATTATTGATATTCTTCAAGATAATGATATCACTATGATGTCATGCTTATAAGTCTATCAAATAGGTTTCTCAATAGATTGATATCACTAAGATACCATGCTTATAATTCCTTAAGATAATGATATCAATTTGTGGGTTATTCGACCTCTATGAAGGAGACTTGGTCATATTTGTAACATATATGTCGTGAAATTTGTCGTCGGATATCCATTAAATCCGACATCTATGCTACACTGCCGACGACTTCAATTCATGGGTTATATGAATTTATGCATGTCTACAAGGAGAAAAATATGAGTGCAGACCATTTATCCAAGGAAGCACTGAATATGAAGGCTAGCTTCTTCTCCTTCTCGGAACTTTTAGAAGGAGAAATCATCGAGGAAGGAATGATACAACTCTTTCAAGAGATTTTTTATTTATGTGGCATACTCTTTTTTGGTTCTTTCGAGTATAGGATGCATTAGCATCTTTCTGTTTTTAGCTGGGGATATAGATTTTGTTTTGATCCCCCAGGGGTGTGTTTTCTCCACCCTCTATGCCTCCTCGGATAAGCTATTTGGGCTCCTTATGTTTTCCCTATGGTATTGCTACTTCAGTCATCTTGGGATTGTGGGTTCTATCCCTCCCCCTTGGAAAGTTTTCTATACTTATCTCCGCTTGCATCTAGAATGACTTATTGTCAAGACTATGTACAAGTTACCTTTGATTCACTATTGAATATAAATGAACAACTATTTTTCTTCTGAAAAAAAGTTACAAAATATTAGCAAATGATTTTATTATATATTTTGAGATCTGTAAACTGGGTCTTTAATATCTTTGGTGAAGAAACAAAATAAATTAAAAAAAGGTACAGGTGACAAAATTTGTCAAAATGATAGTTTGTATTTTGAGATCAATTGGATGAATCATTTTCTATGGAACCACTTGATATCTATCTCGTGTTACAAGACTATGTGATGTAGTGTTATACTAGGGAATTAATGATATTCTTCGAGATAATGATACCACTATGATGTCATCCTTATAAGTCTATCAAATTTGTTTCTCAACATATTGATATCACTAAGATTCCATGCTTACTCACCTCATGCTCAGTCCATGAACATTCTAGTTTTTGAATTGTTACATTTCACTCTATATGGATGTAGCCCTATTTTTTGAACAGTGAACAACTATAGGTCTTTTGACCTGAATACTTTTAGACATTTTTTTAATAGTCCTTAAAGTATGTGAGGATTGTATTTTTCATTCTCCTTGAATTAAAAAATATGTTTTTTTCCTTGCAAGATAAATTGTATGCTTTCCAATAGTTGGTCACTATCCATCCAAAGCAAATCATCATCTCAGTTGAGTATGTGTTCTATCCCACGATGGGATACTACATGCTTGATTATGTAACAATGTAACTAAGGAATGCCTACAATGGGGTACGGAAGGGGTTTCTTAATAGAATTCCCAAGGTTCATATGCCGTGAGGTGGGTTGATAGTTCATGATTTTAACAAAGGAATTAATGTCTAGCTAGTGTTCTTATATGAATGAGATCGTGTAAGACAATGAGTTTGTAGTAGACAAGATCCGAGGAATGGGAAGGGTTTGTGATGGAAGGATAGAGTGGGAAATCCATAAAATAAATATGTTGTCTTGCATGTCACTGACATTAGAATTTGAGGTTGATGGACTTAAGAAGTTACGAAATTTATCTAGGTGATGCGTATGCCATTGGCAGTGATAGTTTCATCATCCAAAAGTGTTGTATACTCAATGTGGAGCTAGTTACTGTATGAATCTTTCGTAAAGTTGTGTGGATAGTTTGAGCACAGAATGTCAAAAGGATGTTGTCTTGTTTTAGTGACTATAGGAATTGTTGCGGTTGTCGATGTAACAATCCTTGGTAAGTATACTATTTTGGCGATGTTTGTTGTTGTTGAACGATGGATTGTAGAATATTAAATGTTTTTGGTGAGGATTTGGTTGATGGGGATGGTTGATGGTATTTTTTACTAAATATATTGTTTATTTATCCATCTTGGCTTGTGTGTTCTTTTCTTGCTTAAAATTGGTATTGGTTGGATATTTTTTTAACATGATGGTATTTTTCTCTTATTTGCCAAGTTTTTTCTTGCCATGGTGCATGTAAAACCAAACATGTATTTTTCAGACTTGTCTTACTCGAGTGAGGGGAGTTTAGCAAGTATAGATGAAAGTGAGACATATAGTAGGTCTACAAGGGCTATATCAACTAGATGTTAGAAGATCAGAAGAAAATTTCAATAAACGCATGGAATATTTTCTTACAGAAAAGGGGTCGTGTTCCTATGATGATGAGACAATAGGATACATTGAGCTTACCTTAAGGTACAAAAATCTAGTGAAACAATGGGTACCTAGGGATATTCCTCAACTCAACACAAATTTTTGTGTGAATGAGAGGATATATAGAATTGCATCGTCGTCATTACATGGATTGGGGTTGTTTTGCATGGATGGCATAAAGGTCGGTTACGGAAGATGTACAGAATTGATGGAGTATGTTGGACCCTCTTACAACTACAAATATTGGATGAGTTTGGTCCACTATACACAAAGTATGCATAGATATGGGTTGTTAGCAAATTATTTACAACTGAAAGACAAAGATCAAAATAAAGGAGCAACATTGTACATTGACGAAAAACCAAAGGAAACTAGGAATATTGCGGGGTTTATAAACAATACACAACCAGAGTCTACACTTAAGCAACCCAACTCCATATTTGAGGGGCGTGAAAGAAATCATGTACTTGTATGTGCCATTAAATCAATAGCTATATGGGAAAAGTGGCTTATTAATTACAATTTGAATCGAGTAGATACAAACACGGTTACTATGGATGTGGTACATCCAACAATTTACCCAACCTTTTATTAATTATTATAACCTCTTTAGGATTTTTTGTTAATAGATTGTTGTAATTTTGATTAAATTTTCTATATTTACTTCACAGGGTAATGATCGAGCGTGCATCACCCCAGCAGCCGGTCAAAGGAGTACACCATCCTCGAGGAAGTAGGTATACATCTTTGTAATATTATAAGTACAATTTGAAAAATAAGTTCTTTTGTGTGTTTTTTCATGAGTATATTTGTATGGTTTATAAAATGTTATCTATATTTACTTCGTAGGGTAGTGATTTGGGCATCCCCCCAGCAGTTGATCAGACAATAACAACCTCGGGGTAAGAGGTAAAAATGATTGTCACTTTACAATTTAAGTGCGTCAAAATGTTATGTTATTGAATTGTTTTAGTGAGTATTTTGGTTTAGTTAGGTAATTGCACCTATGTTTTTATGCAGGGTTCTGTGAGGTGCACCTCCCTCACAGTAGATGTTACTAGACCTGCCTCGAGGAGGAAGGTATACATCGATGCCATTGTACAAATGTAATATGTACAAACAGTTATGTCGTTATGTTTTTTCAAGAGTATATTCATTTGGTTTATATAATCTTATCTATATTTGCTGCAGAGTGTTGATAGCGGAAGCCACCCGGATGTTGATTAGACAACAATAGCCTCAGGGAAATAGGTAAACCTGATTGTAAGTCTACAATTAAATACTTCAAAATTGTACACATATATAAAATGTAGCATACTGTTTTTTTTTGTTATGAAATTTTTTTTTGAATATTGCTTTCATTATGATAATTTTGTCTACTTCTTTTTTTGCAGGTGGATGATCGAAGAAAGTCCCCAACTGTGGATTAGACCGCACTACCATTCAGGCATCAAGTAAGCCTAGATGTAATTCTAGGAATCTATCATGATAGATATGTTTTGTTAATATAATTTTTTCCTCAAACTATTGCTTTAAGACGTAAGTAATGTTTTATATATTTTTGTTGCATACCAATGATTCAGTGTATGAAACAACATCACAACAATTCATAGATTTTGATGTGAATAATTTGTTAAATGATGTTGACATTGGTTCTTCTCTAGACTCAGTTATGGTGATAGCGAATACCATGAAAAAAAATAATGTAAACATCCTTCGTCTGCTATTCATTATTCCATAGATAGATGAGATTAAAGCCAAGGTTGAAGTGTTGGAAAAGAGATCTCATGTCTTGAAAGTAAGTTGTCGAATCTCGAATCATAATATAAATTCATTTAGAACTTTATAATTTTTACTTTTATATGATAGTGAACTTATAATTGAATGGTTTGTATTTACAGGATTTTCTACAACCACACACTAGTGGTCAAGGCGGTGTTGGGCCCAGTGATGCTCATGGAGATCAGTTGTCACATGAGAAAACGTTTCCATGTACACCACATACTACACCATTGTTGTTGACTGAACAGTCGACAACATATTCCGCCACACCCCCGAGGCTAGAAGAGAGTGCATCCACTGTTGACCGATGCACAGTAGATCGTGCAGATGAAGGGGTGGATGTAGAGCCTGCTAGTAATGTTGATACTGAAGAAGAATTTCTTCGATTTTCTTGTTTCACTAGCACAGGTTCAATAGAGACAACATTTTTTGTAGACTAGGAACTCGTTCCAATAAATATAGAGAAGATCCTAGGTAATTATACATTGTTCAAGTTAGTTTTTATAATTTGATTGTAATATACCAATCAAACCTTTTTTTAAAACTAATGATAGCATGATTGCTTTCCAGGAAATGATGTTTTTTTATAAAAATCTAAATGATTTAACCTTGGATATATTTGGGCCAACCATCCGCATAAGGTGGGACAGAAAAACGAAAAATTTAAAGGATGAGCTGACTAATCGGTTGGTTGTCTTGCTCGGAAATGATACCTTCGATACATCAAAGGTCCTAAAGAAGGTCGGACAACATATGAAGATTGTTCGATACCAATATAGGGTTCACCTAGAAAGGAACCCTAGGTATGAATTCCCTCTGATGATTCCATCAAGGGAGAGGAAATCCCTAGGGGAAGCTGGAAAGGAGAGGGCTCTGAGAAAAGAAGTGTTAACACTCTGTTAAATTTTGGGCATAAATGATACTCGCGTCCTTCAGCCCTATCAAGAAGTGTTGAGAAGGTAGCGTAGTATTCACAGAAAGAGCTGATGGCACACACAAGATAGTGCTAATCCTTAGGGTAAGCCTTGATGGTGAACATCGAAAGCCAGCAAGATAGTCTATGGATCGTGGAAGCGAGGCTAAGAAGAAAGCATTGGGAGTGCTGGAGGCATTAAAGGGGAGTCACGATCGAAGGCTGAGGTTGATCAGATAGCAGATCAACGACATCAAACCATTTCGCATAGTGACCATGTCTGATCCAAGCCACTTCTTCATATTTACGGAATAGTTTAAAGAATGGATGCATCCAACGGTCAAGATTGGGACCCAAGAAGATCTACGGCTGAGAACGATTTCACATCCCAAACTAGCGAAGACAAAAGCAGCAATTCAGGATTACGAAAAGTGGTACGAGCCGTTTTGATTGATGGTTCATATGAGAATGAAGGGAGATCGATGGTTATAGTTCATTTCACCATCTAGAGTAGCACAAAGGAAAACAAAAGCTTGCTTCACAGAGAATGGTGGGGTCCGTCCAGATCGACGATTGTGAAGGAAGTCGGTCCCAATCAATGGTTGGGCTATACACGTGCTAGGTAAGGAAGGACGTGGCATAAAGGACCCCACATATCTACAGTTTAGGTCATGAAGAGTAAAATATACGATACAAACCACCTAAGAAATGCACGAAGGTTATGATTGGGTGAAAATCTATAAAGAAGGCCCACACGAAGTTGCAAAGATTTGTATTTTCTGAAACCTTGAAGTCGTCGAATATCCTACCATATCCAGAGCACCAGCCTGAACCATCCAGGAGACTGTACTATAGAACAAGTAAGCCCTTGATACCTCCTCAGTGTTATTTGAAAATGGACGAAATAGAAGTGGTAGGAGTGAGAGATGATGTAGAGCCTGAGGCCGTAGGTCAGAGGACAGAAGAGAGCCTGTTGGATGAAAATGTTGAGATTTTTGATACCATCCTGGTGGGAGAAGCTATTGAAACCTCCAGAGGAAAATTGGAATCTCTAAAGAACCGAGATAGAGATACCTGCGGTGTTTTTAAATCTTTCTTCCACTTCTTCTCTGTCGACCAAACCCCCCATTTCCTTGAATTTGTCAAATGTTGTGCAAATAATTTCTCTGTCACCGAAGGCACTATTATGAATAATTCTAAGTCTAAAATCCTTTGCCCAATTCAAGATTCTATCATTCACAAAGCCTTGGATATTCCAGATTAATTCACCCATATATCCCAAGACTACCCAGAAGAAGACATTGTACGTTGTTTTAGAGAGTCTACTGACGAAAGTAAATAAACCTTCCTGAAGGCCTATTCTAAACCCAATGGAGAACCCATCTACCTATCTCACCCTATCGACCTCAGCTAATTCAATGAAGAAACTCAGTGGTGTATATCCCTGGCTAGTCAGTTCCTAGGTCTAAATACTGACGTGTACGTCCCAGAGTCATTGTTGAGTCTTTTTTTTGTCTTAAGTACTTGTCCGGCCGAACCTGAATTGCCTATAATGAGGAGGACCTACAAGTACCAGAATTGACAATCACTATTGATATGGCCACAGATTACTGTAAATTCATGAACCAGTTGATGGCCGAAATATATGAACTCTTCTTTTAGGAAAGGCTACCTAGGGTGTTTCCTGAAATGAGGCAAATGTTGCAACTGTCAAATAGCAAGAAGATAGGGGACTGGTTCCTCACAGAATTTGGAATGACCATAAGGTTGTATGGCTTTGTACATCCACCCTACATCCTGCCAGCTTGATTTTTCTATGGGAATTAAAACCATACACAGTTAGAAGCAGGGCTACTTTTCCCTTGGTCACCAACTTGCTTAGAGGCATGCAGTTTTACCCAGGACAAGCAATAAATTATGATCCTCACCAGGTGATTTCCAAAAGAAGGAAAGCTCACAAATGCAGGCCCTTTGAGCACACTGAGATACCTTGACTTAGAGAAGCGACGGATTGGGATGATTTCCCTAATATTGCACCAATGGATACTAGAACTAAACTGAACACTGGCTCACAGCTACCAAGGGTAGTTTCTCCCTAAAGAGAGTTGGCTACAGTAGCTGTGATAGCAAGGGGATTCTCATCACTAGTTAGCTATTTGGCAAGTTCAATGAAAAGAGGGGATCCAGAGCCCATGGACACTGAAGAAATGGACACTGCCAGCATGCCCAAGAAACAGAAAGTGGAACCGGGACAACAATTGGTGCAAGTCAAAAAGGGACAGGAAAAGAAGAAGAACTTAATAAAAGAACAACAACAGGAAGAGCCCTAGGCAACCGAATTGCCAATACAAGAGTATGTATTTGATAGACAGACTTCGAGCGAGCATGCGTCCAAAGAATAATGGCTGCTGATGTCTTACAAAGAGAGAGTTGATAAAACCTTCAAGGAGACAGCAGAGCTATACAGCGAAGCCTCGCGGTTGCCCCACCCCAATGTGGCACTAAAAACTGTAAGGGATCATGCCACTAATGCCCTTATCTTGGCCTTAGAAATGGGAAACAAGGTGTCTGAGGTTAGTGTGAACCTCTTAAAGGTTCCCACTACTGACATCATACACCTGAACAAAGAGACATGGGATATACTAAATACCAGACTGCTTAAAGCTACCATACAGATGTCTAAGCTGGAGGAGAATAGGGAGAAAAATTCAAATCTTTTAAGGAAAGAGAGAGTGGAGAATAAAGCACTCAAAGCCCAAATAAAAAACTTACAAAAGGAATCTATGCAAATAGAAGGATCTGCATAGAAAGGGGGTTTGGCTCAGAAATGGCTAGATGACAAAGAGAAGGAGATCTAGACCTTGAAAAAGAAGTTAAAATCCCTGGGACCTAGCTCGCTCAAGCAGATGAATTGGCTGACTTCGAAAGTGAAAAAGAGGTATTGAACTTTGAGCTTACTGACTGCAAATATAAGCTACTGAAGCTTCAAGAAAAGGGGAGACAGTGGGAAGCATATATCTAGCTTTTGAAGAATAGCGAGGCAGAATTGAAAACCATATTAGCAATGAAGGAAAATGAGCTTCAAAGCAAAAGCACAGAGAATAAAATTCAATCCACGGGTATGGCTAGAGAGATAGATACCAGCTCCCTCTCCAGAGCAATGTCCCAGATAGGCTTAAAGGATACCGAGCTCATTAAACTAAAACAGCAGATTGAGGCTGGCTCAACAAAATGCCAAATTGATCCAACAGGTGGTCGAAAAACTTGACTTGCAAGGTGCTAGGCATCTGATTTGGGATCAAATCATCATGGAAGCTAACAAATTCTAGTCCTACCTAGATATTATTGAAGATCCGCAAAATTGCTATGAGAGAAGCCAAGAAACAAGCCCAGATAGTATCGGCAGAAGTGAACAAAAGGCCCTTGGTGACCGCGGAGAATGCCATACCCTTCCTAATCTCTATGTCAGACGGGTCTGCTAGTAGATATGGTATTCAAAATAGGGTCGTTGTTGTCTCTAGAGCCAGAAAGATAGTGGCTAAGCATAGGATGATGGAGATGGTATAGGTCAAAATAGAAGTCACTGAGCACAAAGTCCAAGAAGTAGTCAAGTTATTCAGACCACTGGTAAGAAAAGGGCTCCCCTTTTTCTGGGAATAAAAGGGTCCTTTAATGTCTCAGAAGGAATATCAGGAGTGCCTAGTGCACTGCCGATTGGACCACAACAAATTTGGAGATATGCAACAAGCATTGTCAATGAAGGTCGTTTTTGACAAATTGGCCAGTGATTTCGAGTTATTGTTTGATTTTAAAGCCACACGCTCCAAAGTCCCCAAGATTTCATACCCAAAAATGATGGAGCTCAAAGCACAAGCATACAACATGATAGCTGCAACCCCGCCTAGTCTCGATTTATGGAGAGTCATCCAACAATATGGGTCACCCAAACTCAAAGCGCACTCGTAGAAGTGACAATGACATTGCATGCCCATCCCAACGGTATCTTTTCTCATAGCTTTGTATAGAAATCACCCACCAGATGGGAGTATGGGATGCTCTCATGCCTATTTCATCCCGTGTTTCACATTTCATTGTCTAGTCGTTTCATGCAAGTTGTAGCCAATGTTCCACCTAAGAGGTTGTTAGAGGGTGTCCTTTTGATTGCAACAAATTTGTATTCCCGGATGTCGGTTTGGGAAAACCAATTACTATAAATATACCTCCTGAAGAAAGAGAAGGGGTTGAAACCATTTTAATTTTGTTGTGTGTGTTTTTCAAGAGAATTTTAATATAATTGTAGAGCCGAGGTCGGCGTTTTCATACAAGGATTCATGTGTTGTTTGCACTTACATTCTGTTATTTCCTTTCTTATGTGAATGTTTTTCCAGTTTATCTCTCCCATTTTCTTTTCTTTCATATCTAAGACTTAGGGTATAACAGCTCGGAATTCATACTTGTTGTGCTCCATCTGTTGTTTCAAGTATTCACCAAAGTTTTCTTCTAAAGTTGATAGAGAATTCATTTTTTGCAATGCTTTGTGTTGATGGTCTGTTCATGTTCGTCCTTTCCACCAGACAATTATGAATCGACTGTGATCGAGTGTCTACCTTGCCCCTGTGTTGAAATCGCTTGAATTAAGTTTCGATTATTCTTATTGTATGTCTTTACTCCATCGCCCAATGGTGTTGTGTTTTGTTTCAACCAATTTTACAAACAATTTATAGTTTCATTTGTATATATAGATATATATGGCATTGTTGACATTTGGAAGAGAGATCCCTCTCAGAAGAGTAGAAGGCCAGTTCTCTCTTCGAAAGTGGTTTTGTTGTTACCTGGGAGCGAGCCTTCTGCAACCTTTGGGCTCAATTCCGGTGCTAAAAAACTAGCGTCGTTGTCGGGGACGAGGTTGAAGATCATCCCTGGGAAGAATGACAAATATTCAAAGGATAAACAGTTTCTGTAGGAAAACAGAGATTCTTGCATGTAAAGAAGGTTGTATCATTTTCCCTGGCGACTCCACTGAAATATTCTGGAAGGTGACTCCACTGAGGAGACTGGTGAGCAGGAAGAAAGGGATTTCTATGGGAAAACAGAAATTTTTGAATTCGCTAGAAGGTTGTACATTTGTCCTGGTGACTCCACACCTGCTTCGACCAATACCACACTAGATATCCTGGCTTCCAGAAAGATCCACACAAGAGGTAACTCTGATACTGAAACTTTACTCAGTGTGGATAATCAAGAAAGAATACTTAGGAATAGAAATAAAGAGAAATTGGATTCTCCATTGTTTGATACTTCATCATCTCAAGCTTTGTATGGTTTAGCTAAACTCGAGTGGGGGGTTAGGGCTGAAAAAATGCTAACTAAATCTAAATCTAAATCTGACCTAAGAAAAG
The DNA here is from genome assembly GCA_001517045.1 of Pseudotsuga menziesii. NCBI lineage: Eukaryota > Viridiplantae > Streptophyta > Pinopsida > Pinales > Pinaceae > Pseudotsuga > Pseudotsuga menziesii. Next base: position 429,555 of record LPNX010678837.1, read on the forward strand.
CTGGGGTTGACCCTAATACGTTGCAATCCTATCTTCTTGATTCTTTGTGGCTAAACCTAGAAACCCCACAAAAAGCTGAAGAGATAGCCCCTATCTTTCAGAACACCCATTTTCCCAACCCCTTGACTGTTCTTAACTGACCTACGCCAATGGCTGCTTCTAGATTTTCCATGTTATCCCTACCTCTGGTTCTACACGACCTCCCTATGAATTATGCCCAAAGAATCACACTCTATGACGGGGAGGAGAATGTCTCAGCAAGGTACCATGTGGATAATTTCAACGAATTCGTCGACCTGGAAGAGGTGGATGATGAATATGTCAAAATGATGTTGTTCGCTCAGAGTTTGTCTGGGGAAGCCAAGAAATGGTACAAAGATCTACCACATAGGTCTATCTGCAACTTTTCCAGCTTTCAAACCATATTTCTAGACTGGTGGGATGATAAACAAAGACCCTTACAGGTCTTGTCTCAATATAACAATCTTAAGAAAAGAGGTTTTGAATCAGTCCATGAGTTTTCCAGCAGATTCATGTGGGTCTACAACTCGATACCTACCGATATCAAACCTTCTCCTGGGGTAGCTAAACTTCATTACATTGATGCCTTTGAAAATGATTTTGCTCTGTTATTGAGAGAAAGAAAGTCAAACACTCTCCCAGCCATGTTCACTGATGCCCTAGAAGTAGAGGCCAATATGATGGCATGTGGGAAAATTAAACCAAGGCGGAGATCGACAGAAGGAAAGGTAGAGAAGAGGAACACCCCTCTACTTCCGCCTCTTCATCCAGTGATATAAAATTTGAGATGATGATCAAAACTATGGAAAATTTGATGGACATGCTAATGGTGGAGGCTGAGCCAATGAACCGGGAGCAGAACAAGCCTCAAATAAGGAATCCCAATTTTAGGAGGCAAGCCCCTCCCCCGCTCCAACCAAATAAACCAAGGGATGTGAGGAATCCGAGAAACCAAGAAGAGCAGCCAATCAGGCCTCCTTTCCCTGAAAACTATGTGGCTTCCAAAGATGAAGTTGAATCCGCCGAAGACCATATCCATCATTTTGGCGATTTGGACTTTGAGATCTACTTGACTGAAGAGGAACATGATATGTTTGCTTAGGTGGATGACAAGACCCTGACTGAGGAATTGGAACAATATCATAAAGGATATATGCATGCTATAGACGATGTTAGGAAGATCAAGTTAAGGAGTAGAGATGTTGCTATACATAAAAAGAGTGGTGACTCTGTTGGTGACACTACTATACATAAGGGAGGGTTAAACCCAAACCAACCTTCTAGTAGTCAAATCGGCCCCGAGAAAGGAAATGAAAAATAGAAAGGGCCAATGGCATCTAGAGAAGTGGAAAAGGGGAATAGTAATGTGAGAGAGTTGGAGCCAGTGGCACCTATCAAACTGGGCAAAACCCCTCTCATGTTTAATCTCCAAAACGAGCTAGCTAAGCTAAAGTTCTTGATTCCTTTCAATGAATTATTGAGGAATTAGGAGTACAAAGACACTATAACAACAATGATTTCAAATCAAGGAGAAGCTCACTTGGATATCTTAGAGCTGACGGAGGACAACCCTACTATTATTATGGGGTCTAAGATTGATAGCATGGACAAGGATGACGAGGAGGTGCCCCCCTTTTACATGAGCTTGAATGTGCATTATATGGTGTTACACAATGCTATACTAGATTTGGGAGCCTCACACATATGATTCCAAAGGGAGTGGTGGAAAGCCTGGGGTTGGAGATTACAAGGCCTTATAAAGACCTATATTCCTTTGACTCTAAAAGGGTGAAATGTGTAGGACTGATCAAAGACATGGTGGTATCTTTAAATAAGTTGCCATCTAAAATTGTAGTCATGGATGTCGCCGCGGCCGACATTCCTCCCAAGTTTGGTATTTTTCTGTCAAGATCTTGGACTTCGAAGCTGAAAGATAGCTTGCAAATGGACATGACCTATGCAACAATTCCAATTCAGAATGAAAGAAAAAGGATATACAGCGAGAAGAGGTTTCCTTACATCATGACCAGTCAGAATCAGCCCGACATCCATCATGTTTATGCCATTGACACGGACTTGGGGTCCTCTATTTTCTTCAATGATATATCTCCTTGCAGCTCAGAAATCATTGTGCCACAAAAAGATAAAAGGGAGTCCAGCAAGCTGGAAGCTGAAAGGAAGCAAATATACGAAGGATTGTGGAAGATGTATTTCGATGGCTCGGTGTCTAAAGTGGGTGCTGGCGTAGGTGTCTATATAATATCCCCACTGAAGATACCAAAACCTACTCTTATAATTTGGTCTTTGAATGCTCTAACAATGTAGTAGAGTATGAGGCCTTGTTGCTAGGCCTACATGCACTGAAAGATTTAGGAGCGAAAAGGGTCCAAATTTTTGGGGACTCGAAGCTTGTAGTAAATCAAGTGAATGATATCTATCAAACTAAACATCTGAGAATGAGAGCATACCGTAATGAGGTATGGGATATGTTTGGAAATTTTTTCACTGAACATATGGTCCAAGTGATTCCCAGAGATGAGAATGCGGTAGCAGACTCTCTTGCGACTGCAGCAAGAAAATTTGAATCTCTTGCGGCGGGAAAAAAGATATATAAAGTTTTGTAAATAGACCTTCCATACCAGATAACACTAAGTATTGGCAAGTCTTCAAAGATGACATGTAGATCAAAATATTTCTAGAGATGTCTGGTGACTTTGTGAACACTCACATTGATGAAGGTGGCATTGACCCCGAAAAATTCCTAGACGTTGAAGAGGAAGGGGAAGAAGCCGTCGGGACGGGAACGCTGAAGGATTCCTTGGGAGGTAGGGATATAGTCCAATTGAAAATAAATCATATTCCCAGGGGCATGGTCCCTTTAGAATATCTTTTTGACCAAAATGATGTAGCCAGGGATCCGAAGGTTGAGCCTGCCACGGATGCCATCGAAGATGTAGATATCAGCATTGAAGGTGACCCTAAAATTGTAAAATTGTCTAAGAAATTGCCCACTAAAGAAAAAGAAGGGTATGTGAACCTAATGAAAAAGTACACGGATGTGTTTGCATGGAGTTATGAAGATCTCAAAGAATATGACACTTCCATCATACAGCATACTGTTCCGATTAAACCTGGAGAAAAACCATTCAGGCAAAAACTCAGGAGGATTAATCCGAAGCTAGTACCCATTATTGAAAAAGAAGTAAAAAGGTTGTTTGTTGCAAAGATAATAGTAACTCTAAGGTTTTCAAAATGGGTAGCCAATTTGGTTCCTGTCTAGAAAAATAATGGGGAAATAAGGCTATGCGTAGATTTCGGGAATTTAAATAAAGTTTCTTTGAAAGATAACTACCCATTGCCAAAGATGGACCAGATCCTGCAGAGGGTGGTAGGCTCAGAGGATATCCACTATGGATGGTTTTTCCGGGTACAATTAGGTGAAGGTGTTTCTTGAAGACCAAGAAAAAACCGATTTCACCACACCTTGGGGTACATTCATGTACGCAAAGATGTCGTTTGGGTTAATGAATGTTGGAGCAACTTTCCAATGTGCCATGGATATTGCTTTTGCAGATGAGAGAGACAAATTTGTGGTGATATACATGGATGACATTACTGTGTACCCGAGGTGGGATAAATATCATATTAGGCACTTGGAAAGAGTTTTCATTAAATGCAGAAAGTACGGCATTTCCTTGAACCCTAGAAATTCAAACTTCGCTCTGGAAGAAGGAAAGTTGTTGGGGCACATTATTTCAAAGGAAGGGATCAAGATTGATCCAGATAGGGTAAAAGGAATTTTGAAAGTAGAGGAACCAAGGAGCAAGAAATAAATCCAATCTTTCATCGGCCAAGTCAACTTCTTGAGGATATTCATCCCTAGCTTCGTCGAAATCCTGATGGACATTACTTACATGTTAAGGAAAGATCATGAAATTAAGTGGACAGTGGGAGCCATGAAAGCTTTCAAAGATATAAAACAGGCCATTTCAGAAGCTCTTGTTCTGATCAGCCCATATTTTGAAAAGGATTTCTTAGTATTCTCTTATGCCTCAGAACACACTGTAGCGACATTGTTGCTGCAAAAGAATGATCGGGGTGAAGGACAACCCATAGCGTTCTTCAGTAAGATATTGAGAGATGGAGAACTGACATATAGTATAATGGAAAAACAAGCCTATGCCTTGGTTAAATCCTTGAAGGATTTCAGAATCTACATCCTCCATTCCCACATAATTGCCTATGTACCTTGCAGTGTAGTGAAAAGCATACTTACATAGCCTAACCCGGAAGGAAAGAGAGCTAAATGGGTTGCAATGCTCCTGGAATATGACATAGAAATAAAGCCAACGAAGTTGATCAAAGGGAAAAGATTGGCTAGGATGATGATGGACTCCCATTGTGACTCTTTACGGCTGAATTTTTTGGCTTGTCATCCTAGTCAGGAGGAAGCAAAGGTGCAGGTGAAGCCTGTTTTCTCTGCGTCTCCTTGGTATGCTGACATTGTTTTTGTATTATAGAATTTACAACCCCCTGCTAGGCTAAGAAAAACATGGGCTAGATCCATAAAACTGAAAGCTGCGAAATTTGTATCATAGAACAATATCTCTACTAGAAAGACCCCGGAGGGATATTGCTGAATTGTCTTCTGGAGAACGAAGCTCAACGTATGGCAAAGGAATTTCATGAAGGAGATTGTGGAGGACACCATTCCTGGAAAGTTACCACGAAAAAAATTCTAAGAGCAGGGTTTTATTGGCCCACATTCTTCTCAGATGTCTATAAGGAAACAACTAAATGCCACCAGTGTTAAATTTTTGAAGGGAAAAGGAAGATGGAGTCTCTCCCCCTCAACTCGATATCTGTGGAAGCTCTGTTCCAGCAATGGGGGTTAGATTTTATCGGCGAGATAAATTCAAACTCCTCCGGGTAACATAAGTGGATTCTGACTACCACTGATTATTTCACAAATTGGATTGAGGCCACACCCACCAGGCGAGCTACAGAAGAAGTGATAATGGATTTCATAGAAAACAATATTCTGGCAAGGTTCGGCTGCCCGAGGCGGATTGTGACCGACAACACCCCTGCGTTTAAATCTAGAAAGATGATCAATTTTTGCCATAAGTACCATATAAGCCTAAATCACTCTACGGATTATTACCCACAGGGGAATGGGTTGGTCGAATCTTCTAACAAAATCCTTGTGAGGATCATTAAGAAGCTGTTGGAGGATAACAAGAAAGCTTGGCACACTAAATTGAAATATGCCTTGTGGGATGATAGAATTAGCACCAAAAGGGCCATTGGCATGTCACTGTTTTAGTTAGTATATGGAGCCAAAGTAATTTTTCCTACCTCTTTGGGCATTCCAGTCATGAAGTTATTACAGGATCCGTTGGACGATCCCAATCCCATTCAAAGAAGGATCAACTAGATCATTGAGCTTAATGAAATAAGGGACAAGACTTATAATAAAGTCCAGATACACCAGGAGAAAATGAAGAATACCTTCGACATGAGAGTAAAAGAAGATATTTTCCAGGTCAATGACTTGGTGTTGAAATGGGATGCCCCTCACGAAGACAAAGGGAAGCATGGAAAATTCGACCATTTGTGGGTAGGCCCTTATATTATTGCGACGCATAAAGGAGACAACGCCTTCATTTTGCAGTATACAGATGGGTCACAGTATGAAGGTGGCACGGTAAATGGGAGGTTCCTAAAGCACTACTTGGAATAAAGGGACTTAGGTCCATGTATCATAGTGTAAATATGTCTTATGTTTTAATCAGTACAGATGGTGAATCAAAATATTTGAAGCATGTGGAGAAGGCCCTAAGATCAGAAGAGGTACCCATTCTTTCGAAGTTTGTTTTTCTTTCAGGCAGTAAAATAACAGGAGGTTTTCAATGGATAACACGACTAGTCTACGGGTTCTTTGCTACCTCACTGGGAGGATAGCATCTCTCATGGAGTAGGCTGTTAACACTCTATTAAATTTTGGGCATAAATGATACTCACGTCCTTTGGCCCCGTCGAGAAGTGTTGAGAAGGTAGCATAGTATTCACAGAAAGAGTTGATGGCACACACAAGATAGCGCTCAGCCTTGGGGTAAGCCTTGGTGGTGAACGTTGAAAGCCAGTGAGATAGTCTATGGATTGGGGAAGAGAGGCTAAGAAGAAAGCATTGGGCACGCTGGAGGCGTTAAAGGGGAGTCACGATCGAAGGCTGAGGTTGATCAGATAGCAGATCAACGGTGTCAAACCATTCCGCACAGTGAACATGTCTTACCCAAGCCACTTCTTCAGATTTGCGAAATAGTTTAAAGAATGGATGCATCCAACGGTTGAGATTGGGACCCAAGAAGATCTACAGCTGAGAACGACTTCACATCCCAAACTAGCGAGGAAGAAAGCAGAAATTCAGTATTGCGAAAAGTGGTATGGGCCGTTTTGATCGACGGTGCATATGAGAATGGAGGGAGATCGACGGTTATAGTTCATTTCACCATCTAGAGTAGCACAGAGAAAAATAGAACCTCGCTTCACAAAGAATGGCGGGGCTCATCTAGATCGACGGTTGTGAAGGAAGTCGGTCCCGATCAACGGTTGGGCTGTATACGTGCTAGGTAAGGAAAGACATGGCATAAAGGACCCCACATATCTACAGTTTAGGTCATGAAGAGTAAAATCTACAGTGCAAACTGCCTAAGAAATGTGTGAAGGTTATGATTGGGTGAAAAGCTATAAAGAAGGCCCACATGAAGTTGCAAAGATTTGTCTTTTCTGAAACCTCGAAGCTGTCGAATATCCAACCACATCCAGAGCGCCAGTCCGGACTAGCTAGGAGACTGTGCTATAGAACAAGGTAAGCCCTTGATACCTCCTCAGTTTTATTTGAAAATGGACGAAATAGAAGTGGTAGGAGTGATAGATGATGTAGATCCTGAGGCCATAGGTTGGAGGATAGAAGAGATCCTGTTGGACAAAAATGTAGAGATTTTTTATACCATCCTGGTGGGAGAAGCTATTGAAACCACCAGAGGCAAATTGGAAGCTCTTAAGAACCAAGGTAGAGATACCTGTGGTGTTTTAAAATCTTTCTTCCACTTCTTCTCTATCAACCAAACCCCCCATTGCCCTAAATTTGTCAAATGGTGTGCAAATAATTTCTCTGTCACTAAAGGCATTATTATGAATAAGTCTAAGTCTAAAATCCTTTGCCCAATTCAAGATTTTGTCATCCGCAAAGCCCTAGATATCCCAGATGAATTCACCCATATATCCCAAGACTACCGAGAAGAAGAAATTGTACGTTGTTTTAGAGAGTCTACTGACAAAAGTAAAGAAACGTTCCTGAAGGGTTGTTCTAAACCCAATGGAGAACCCATCGACCTATCTTACCCTATTGACCTCAGCCAATTCAATGAAGAAACTCAGTGGTGTATATCCCTGGCTAGTCAGTTCCTAGGTCTAGATACCAACGCGTACATCCTAGAGTCATTGCTGAGTCTTTTGTTCATCTTAATTACTTGTCCGGCCGAACCTGAATTGCCTGGACAATCCGGTCAATCTTGTTGCCTTAAATTTGATGAGTTCCTGGTTGAGAACATCCATTCTGAGTTAACGAACTTCCACGACAATAGAATGTTCAGATTCCAATCCTTTTTGCTGAGGATGTTCATATCCTATAATGAGGAGGACCTACAAGTACCATAATCGGCAATCGTTGCTGATATGGCCACAGATTACTGTAAATTCATGAACCAGCTGATGGCCGCAATATATGAACTCTTCTTTCAGGAAAGGCTACCTAGGGTATTTCCTGAAATGAGGCAAATGTTGCAATTGTCAAATAGCAAGAAGATAGGGGACTGGTTCCTCACATAATTTGGAATGACCATAAGGTTGTATGGCTTTATACATCCACCCTACATCCTACCAGCTTTTCTAACTCCCATGGTTTTCTCCCTAGAATTAATCCAGCAGTAACTCATTGTCGAAGAAGAACATTTCTTGAACTTTAAGAAAAGTTCAAGTTTGATTTTTCCATGGGAATTAAAACCATACACAGTTAGAAGCAGGGCTACTTTTCCCCTGGTCACCAACTTGCTTAGAGGCATGGAGTTTTCCCTAGGACAAGCAATAAATTATGATCCTCACCAGGTGATTTCCAAAAGAAGGAAAGCTCACAAATGCAGGCCCTTTGAGCACACTGAGATACCTGGACTTAGAGAAGTGACGAATTGGGACGATTTCCCTAATACTGCCCCAATGGATACCAGCGCAGAACTGAACACTGGCTCACAGCTACCGAGGGTATTTTCTCCCCAAAGAGATTTGGCTACAGTAGCTACGATAGCAGGGGGATTCTCATCACTGGTCGGCTATTTGGTAAGTTCAATGAAAAGAGGGGATCCAGAGCCCATGGACACTGAATAAATGGACACTGCCAGCATGCCCAAGAAACAGAAAGTGGAACCGAGACAACAGTTGGTGCAAGTCAAAAAGGGACAGGCAAAGAAGAAGAATTTAATAAAATAATAACAACAGGAAGAGCCCGAGGCAGCCAAATTGCAAATACAAGAGTATGTATTTGACGGATAGACTCCAAGCAAGCATGCATCCAAAGAAGAATGGTTGAGGTCTTACCGAGAGAGGGCTGATAAAACCTTCGAGGATACAGCAGAGCTATACAGCGATGCCTCGTGGTTTCCCCACCCCAATGTGGCACTGAAAACTGTAAGGGATCATTCCACTGATACCCTTAGCTTGGCCTTAGCAATGGGAAACAAGTTGTTCAAGCTCAGTGTGAACCTCTCAAAGGTTCCCACTACTGACATCATACACATGAACAAAGAGACAGGGGATATACTGAATACCATACTACTTAAAGCTACCATACAGATGTCTAAGCTGGAGGAGAATAGGGTGAAAACTTCAAATAATTTAAGGAAGGTGAGAGTCAAGAATAAAGCACCCAAAGCCAAAATCAAAAAATTATAAAAGGAAGCTATGCATATAGAAGGATCTGCGCAGAAAGGGAGTTTGGCTCAGAAATTTCTCGATGACAAAGAGAAGGAGATCCATACCTTGAAAAAGAAGTTAAAAATCCCTGGCACCCAGCTCGCTCAAGTAGGTGAATTGGCTTACTTTGAAAGGGAAAAAGATGTATTGAACTCTAAGCTTACTGACTGCAAGGATAACCTACTGAAGCTTGAAGAAAAGGGGAGATAGTGGGAAGCAGATATCCATCTTTTGAAGAATAGCGAGGAAAAATTGAAAACCAGATTAGCAATGAAGGAAAATGAGCTTCAAAGTAGAAGCACGGAGAATACAATTCATTCCACAGGTATGGCTGTAGAGATAGATACCAGCTTCCCCTCCAGAGCAATGTCCCAGATAGGCTTAAAGGATATCGATCTCATTAAATTGAAACAACAGATTGAGGAACTAGAAAAGGAAAGAGTCAAAGAGGAACGAGGAAGAGAAAAGGCGGAGGACAAATGCCAAGAACTGGCTCAACAAAATGCTTAATTGAGCCAACAAGTGATCGGAAAACTTTCCTTGCAAGGCGCTAGGAATCTGATCTGGGATCAAAACATCATGGAAGCTGACAAATTCCAGCCCTACCTAGATATTATTGAAGATCAGGAAATTGTTATGAGAGAAGCCAAGAAACAAGTTCACATAGTATCGGCAGAAGTGAACAAAAGGCCCTTGGTGACCGCGGAGAATGCCATAACCTTCCTAAGCTCTATGTCAGACGGGTCCGCTAGCAGATATGGTATTCAAAACAGGGTCATTGTTGTCCCTAGAGCCAGAAAGATAGTGGTTAAGCACAGGATGATGGAGACAGTATGGGCCAAAATAGAAGTTACTGAGCACAAAGTCTGAGAAGTCGTCAAGTTATTTAGACCATTGGTAAGCGGAGGGCTCCCCTTTTTCTGGGAAGAAAGGGGTCCTTTAATGTCTCAGAAGGAGTATCAGGAGTGCCTAGTGCACTGCCGATTGGACCACAGCAAATTTGGAGATATGCAACAAGCATTGTCAGGGAAGGTCATTTTTTACAAATTGGCCAGTGATTTCAAGTTATTGTTTGATTTTAAAGCCGCATGCCCCAAAGTCCCCAAGATTTCATACCCGGAAATGATGGAGCTCAAAGTGCAAGCATACGACATGATAGTTGCGACCCTGCCCGGTCCCGATTTATGGAGAATCATACAACAATATGGGTCACCCAAACTCAAAGCGCACTCGTAGAAGTGACAATGATGGTACGCGGGAAATTTTCTCTGCGTTGCATGCTCGCCCAATGGTCGCTTTTCTCAAAGCTTTGTATAGTCATCACCCGCAAGATGGGAGTATGGGATGCTCTCGCGCCTATTTCATCCCATGTTTCACATTTCATTGTCTGGTCATTTCATGCAAGTCACAGCCAATGTGCCACCTAAGAGGTTTTTAGAGGATGTCCTTCTGATTGTAACAAATTTTGATTCCCGGATGTCGGTCTGGGAAAACCAAATACTATAAATATACCTCCTAAAGAAGGAGAAGGGGTTGAAACCATTGTAATTTTACTGTGTGTGTTTTTCAAGAGAATTTTAATATAATTGCAGAGTCGAGGTCGGCGTTTTCATACAGGGATTCATGTGTCATTCCCACTTACAATCTGTTATTTCCTTTCTTATGTGAATGTTTTTCCAGTTTATCTCTCCCATTTTGTTTTCTTTCATATCTGAGACTTAGGGTATAACAGCTCAGAATTCATACTTTCTATGCTCCATCTGTTGTTTCAGGTATTCACCAAAGTTTTCTTCTAAAGTTGATATAGAATTCATTTTTTGCAATGCTCTGTGTTGATGGTCTGTTCATGTTCCTCCTTTCCACCAGACAATTATGAATCGACTGTGATCGAGTGGCTACCTTTCCCCTGTGTTGAAATCGCTTGAATTAAGTTCTGATTGTTCCTATTGTATGTCTTGACTCCATCGCCTAATGGTGTTTTGTTTTGTTTCAACCAATTTTACAAACAATTTATAGTTTCATTTGTATATATATATATCTGGCATTGTTGACATTTGGTGAGAGATCCCTCTCGGAAGAGTAGAAGTCCAGTTCTCTCTTCGAAAGTGCTTTTACTGTTACCTAGGAGCGAGCCTTCCGCAACATTTGGGCTCAATTCCAGTGCTAACAAGAAGGAAAGATACCACCAGGCACATGGAAGTATGCAATACTTTTCACAGTGTAATGCTAACCATTATTATTATTAATTTTTATATCAAATTTGAAACAACTAACTTAATTCAACACTTTCTTAGGTTTTCAGACACATCAAAGGCCACAAAGAAAAGACTGGAAAAAATTGGTCATCACAAGCTTGAGCCCGGTGGTTATTCGAATTTGGTGGCACGAATAGTAAGTATCGAAAAGTTGATAATGCATCCAAGTATTTGAACATTATTTTAGTCTTAATGAAACACAACATGTAAAATTAATGGCATTATGCAAATATGCAGTCGACTGATTCAAAGAAGTTCTCACTCAGGAAGACTTGAAGCTTGGCTTCCAACATGGATTTGAAGTTGTTGTTGAACACTGAAAAAGCTTGTCTGGGGAAATAGGGTCTTTTGGTGATCCAGCTGATGCACAGGTATATAAAATCTATATAGTTTAATGAAATTTTTTACTTGTCATGCAATCTGTTCATTATAAACAATTAAAATAAAATATTTATTATGTTTTGAGTATCAAAATCAATGATCCCCTTAATGTCGATGATGGACAACAACCAGTTGAAGATCATGCTTTGATTCTTGGTAATGAATTTATTCATATGCTACAATTTTATAAAGAGAATTACAGATGGTGAACATTAATTGTACTTCTCCATATTTAAACTGCAGAGCATGTAGAGGGTCACACTATACAGGTTGAGCCTGGACAAGAAAATGAAGAACATGATGTGGCCACACCAGGTAAAAAAACACCTTTGGTGTTTTTTTAAATGGAATACTTGTAATCAAAAAAACAAAATAAATTAATGCAACATTTTCACATTATTGCAACAATTTTGAACCCCTTGCCGCAAGATCTATGTGGTGAGTAGTCTACTAGGGAGGCGTTAGAACAAGTTGATGAAGCACATGGAACCAAATGAAAAATTCCAAAAGATGCGCTTCTTTTTCATTTTGTAAATAGAAGAAAACTAAAAAAGAAGTGACTAAAGAAAATTTGAGTAATTATTTTTTATAATATATGTTGTGCATGGTTTTTTTAGCTATTGAATGAATGAATGGTTTATTGAATGGTTGAATGAATAGTTTAATGAATGGTTTAATTCTTTTTTTCAAGTACATGCATTGGGTTTTGGGAATTGAGAATGATCTATGGGGGGGAGGGGCCATAACAGCATCCACCTTCATGTGGTTGGCCCTGTTCAGTAAATAATATTAAATTATTCTTGAAATAGAGAGGAGCTCAATTAATGGTAAGGGATTATCCTTTTCTTTGAAGCATTATTTCCATAGGCGCATGTATTCCATGAATTATAATATCTCTTCTGGTGTATATAATTATAATGTTGAAATTTTACTATTTCTATTTCACTCATCCCTTGGAACTTGTTTTTTTTTTGTTGGAAAAGAGGTGGAACACCCCTAAATGGCAGGGTTTCCATTGGCTAAGTAACCACGAACCAGGGGCATCTAAGCCGTCAAAATCACTCAGGGATCGCACCCAACCTGGACCGCACCAACCCTTAACATGGTTGGATTTTTTGGTATCCAACAGGATTAGAACTGACGACCTTTCATCTTAGGGGGTGTCTTAACCATACCCCACCACCAACTGTTCTACATCTCGAAGATTCATCCCTTGGAACTTGTTACATATATCCCTGGGAAACATTTTGGTATTTCCGAAGTAAAATTGGTGTTTTGATGTGATCGATGGTATTATATACTTTGTTTTGGTGTTCTGTATGTTTACTCGGGTGAACTCTATTACCAATTATTTTACTTTAATATTATTGTAATTCACATTGTTAAATTAAAAATGTTCATCAAACGTAAAATGTTCATTATTAATGTTGTTTTTATTCATTGAGACAAACTACTCATACTGTATTTTTTTAGCTTCACTTTGTTATTCATAAACAAGCAAATCTTTATTTGAGGGGTCTTGACATGAAATTATTGCAACAAGAAAACATTTATAGCATGTTAAAAGATGTTTTGAAAGGTAAAGAAAAAGTAGACATTGTCAAGCTCCACAAATAAAGGGAAGTTGTACCAAGAAATTAGAAGTATCGGCAACATATGCGTATAATCTAATGGACACGGGTAAGAGAAATGATGCATTATCATGACATACTTTTAAATTGTAGCTTCTTTAAAAAAAAATTATAGCTGCAAATTTGCATCTTTTCATATTTCGTTTTTATTGCAAAAGATGTAGTTAAAAACATAAGATATTTTACTCGCATAATGCTTCTTTGAAAAACAAAACTGCACCATACTAAAGAAAAATGGTGAAAATTTGAAATACATTCATAAGAAAAATATAGGAAAAAAAATTGAGTATAGAGGCTACTAAGATGTTCAAAATGTTCCTTGGATATAGGGACTGTTGTATATTCTAGTGTATGAATGTGGTGTATATTCTAGTGTATGAATGTTCAGTTTCCTTCTCATAGTTAATACTTGACTAGGAATACTAGCACAATATATTGATAGAGAGACAACAAAAGATGCATCTTTCTTCACTTGCAATGTTTCCCTTTATTGAGTTCTATTTATCCTTAGTTATTTCACAATTTTAAACAAAAAATTTCTTGTTTGATAAAGTACAACTTTCTCATCCCAACTACATATGTTGTGTAAATATAAGCATGTTGTCCTTGTGACCGACCAACTGCTAATATGCTGTGCAAGTATATACATGTTCTCATTGTGTCTGACCCCTTTTAGTTTTTGCATGTGACTTCCTCATTCAATGTACCTATTTGAGTAGAGACAATTAATGCTTTCAAGTCTGGTAGCATAAATATAGGATGGCATTGACATTATGGAGGACTCTCTTAAAATAATTTTGGTTCAGAGAAGCATATATGCAAATAGGTGCTTTCCTACAACAACAGTGTTATTTCCAATATACATCATCCAACCTTAGCATTCGACTATAATAGCTATTATATAGTTGCATATCCTATTGGTGGGATTTCAATTTGAGAATTTAATAGTGTTTATATTTTTTGTTGATATCATCATCAATAGTCACACTCACATATCATTTGGAGCATCTATACTACCTCTACAACAAGGAATCTAAGTTTGAATACTCCATGACTTCCCTAGAATACCCAGGCCATATTATCTTTGTAGATGGTGTCATAATAAGCTTGAAAATATTCAAAGCATCCAAGAATGGCCAATGCTTATGACCCTTAATAAGTTGCACGAGTTCTTGGATTTAGCAAGATTCTAAATCTTTGTAAGAAACTCTCCCACAAGAAGTCTAAGGGTGGATTCACCAAATATTCACTGGAATACATTGGGAATATTATCTTTGTATAGGGTGTTCATATTGATCTTGTAAAGATTCAAACCATCCAAGAATGATTAGTATCTAAGGCCTTTAGTTTTGTGGGTTCCTGGGTTACACGAAGTTTGTGAGAAACTACTCCATACTTCATAAGAATAGGTTGAACATACTATCTTTGTATAGGGTTTTCATATTCACCTTGCAAAGATTCAATCCATTCAAGAATGGCCAATGTCTAAGGCCATTAAAAATTTATGTATGCCATGGGTTAAAGAGGTTAGTTAGTTAGATACTTGGATCATTGTATTTATTTGATTTTGATATTAATGTGGATATAGGAGTTTCTTTTGTACTCCTGATTTTTAATTGCATTGAAATATTGTTCTCGTCATAATGGCCTAATTTTTTGGTCATTTGTTGGACATCCAAATGATTTTATCTTATTTACTACTTCCCATCCATCGATCAACCTAACCAAGAAAGATGCATTTTACTACTCAAATGAGGCACAACAAGCTTTCAAGACAAAATGATGCACTTCCTTCAACCCCAAGTATAGTGAATCTTGATTTCACTAATCATCCCTTCAACATAATTGATTGTAATGTCTTTAATTTTGTACTATATGCAATTCTCTCATGGGATAATGGACCCATCACCTTTTCTAATGTGAAGATAAATGATAGACCAAAACACATGTACACATATAACAATGAAATGTTCCCCAAACTTCGTGCAATGGCCATGGGGTGTGAATTCCTCCTAAATAATATCTTTATTGAAAATCCCATCTCAGTTTGACCCACTTTTGAATGAAAGGAACTCTTAAGGAGGAGTAACATAAAACTGGATAGATCAGCTAAAGGATTATGACTTTGAGATCATTTACACAAAGTGACATAACAAAGTTGTAGAAAATGCTTTATCCTAGCAAAATAAAACCCCATTTTAGATGCCATTTAAATTAGTCATATGATTTATATCCAAGGCCTTGTTGATGCCTACCTTAGTTATCCTACTATAAATCAATTTCTACTAGACATTCTTAATCCTTAGGCTACTAGGAATGGTGTCCTCTTCCTAAAAACCCTATCTTCTTATACTTTTCCTCTCTACTTATACAACAAGCCATTCAACATGTCCATACATCTCCCTCCAATAAAAATGGTTTTTCCATCAGTCATACAACTTATGTCCAAAAACTCCAATTTTTTTTATTTATATATGTTTTTCTGTGGTTGCAGCTTCCCAATTATAAAGGCATAACTCAAATATATAATAAATAATTGTTCAAATAAATTTTAAGGTGCCATTTCCTCTAAATAGCTTATAGTTCTTCCACTAGAAAAATATTCTTCAAATGGCAATGTCTATTTAGTAGCATTAGTTGGTGTTGTTGTTTCCCATAAGAATTTCAGATGTTGTCCTGGCACCTTTTCCACCTTTCCACATTACTCAAAATGATCAAGCATAATAATAGTTTCAACCTTATGTTATCTGTGACCTTGCTAGATTTAACTTTTATAGAAGGGTAGAATGATTATAGTATATGCTGCATAAATCTTACATATGGATTGGTTTACCATCTCTTACTTCCATGATCTTGCTACAATTGTCTTTCAAGATACTAATTCTATTTATGTTTGTTGTATGATCAATGTGGGTGGATGTTGCACCATTGGACTAGAAAGGTTGGGAGTTCATAGAAAGTATCATTTTGTAACAGGGTGACTCAAATGGGCTCAAAGAAACTTGTGAATTAATACCATAATAAAACTACATGCTCCTTAAAGGTGGAAGGTTTAATGTTTTAAACAACTCTAGTGAATTGTCATTCTACACTAAAGGGAATCTGCATTTTTAGAAGGCTCACTTTTTGGATGGTCTTCCCGAATATCCTGGTGGCTTAGACAAGACTCAGAAGCTAATTGAGACATTATTTGCATACTTGGATGTAATTGTTTTGTGAATTTTATATTTGCAGCTTTGAATAAACAAGAATCATTTAGGATGTGAATACATAGATAAATAAGAAAAGAAAACAAATGAGAAGAATGAATCCATGATAAATGCTCTTCATATTTTAAATTATTTCCAAATATTCTGCTTATATGTTGCATTATTTTACAGGGCGACACAAAAAGTAAAGATTCTATTGTGGTGGATGATTCACTGAAATACTTGGGCAACAAATTATCTCTAAAGGATATTTAAAAAAGGTAGAACCCTTTCCACTCTTTGACTTCTTGCAATAGAGTGCCTACTAATTATCTTTTCTTGTATACAGGCTTGAGTCTAAAATGCATGTTATATTCTTCCATTGCTGTCAACATATATTGATTCTTATAGACATGAACAACTAAGTAGTTATGGATTCTTATTAAGTATATAAATAAGATGATAGAAATATTGAATACAATACCTTGCATTGGTTATTTTCCTGGGAATGTAAGTATCGACATAGATAATATTGAGTGAGATGTTATGAAAAAAATTTGATAATATATTATGACAATCCACAACCTGCTTCTTTTACATTACCAGTGTTGAACATGTATGATACATTAATATTATTAATATAATATTATATACACACAATGGGTTTGGGTCTGTTAAAAACATAAAACAACATCATCATTTTTCAAGCCACCAGTGTTGTCTAACCTATTGTCAAACTAGCCTCATCTCCCTTTAAATTTCGTACATTCTTGTGAGGTGGTACACAAGGTAATTATATATATACACAATCATGTTTGACAGACCATTTAATGCATGAGATTTAGCACTAAATTCTCTCATTATTGGATTTCTGAAGTATTTATCGATGGAACCACTTGAGTGGTTCTGTGGTTGAGAAAGGTCACAAATATCAGTGCTCTCATGAGTGCAATATCATATAATGGTACAATTTCCCTTGCATCAACACCATCTACAAGGTAAATCATATCATGCTTATTATTTCCCTACCCTTTATACACACCACCCATAGCTCCTACCAATTGAATGATCGAGTGAAGTGTTTTGACTATGTTGATGAAGGTGATTCATTCACAATGGTCATGAGAATATCGTTTAACCTTGTCACTTAGAGGAAGGAGAAGGCTAATGCACTTTCTTTGAAGATTATGTTTCTAAAACTTTGTATCCATAAGTTCAATTGATGTGAGACAAAGTGATATTTAGACTATTTGGCCGATTACTCTGCCTTATTTCTTTCCTTGGTGATAGAGAATACATTAATCTACATGGCCTTGAGTAAGGAAAGTTAATTAACGATACAAAATATTCCCAGAGTGAGAACAAATCAAATGTATTCCTTCCAGGCATGTGTGTCCTTGCGGGTTGTGACTTTCTTTCATCAGTCCCTATTATTGGGATCAATCAGGCACATGCATTGGTGTTGAAGTATAAAAATATAGATCAGGTAACTGTTATTACCTAAAATAAATGCTGAAATGATGGTTATTTTTTTACAGAAGTTATGTTTGTATCATGCTACTATATTTATTAGAAAAGGACCAATATTATTCCTTAGTGCTTGACATGGATGATTTTGTTAATCATAGAAATTAAAATCTTGCAAACATATACTTTCACCAATTTCTTTTGCACTCCGTAGAAAAACAAAACAAAGCCTCAAAATCAAAGTCTAAACCAGTGTCTGCAGGGTCAATATAATTGTTTTGATAATTTCTAGAATTTACTATGTACTGGAGTTTAGAAACTATCCAATGTTTTGAATGGGAACTCCACCCACTTCCAAGGATCCACCCATAATCTAGGGTCAACATACATAACAAAATTGATGCTTCTAAAAACTAGAGTACAAAATCACACAAAAATGGGACATAACTCTGAGCCAACAAGTCCAAGATTATTAAACAAATTAAATCCCCTCCAAGGGAATCCAAATGTACTCTAAAAGACACCAAATTGTTTTGGGGATGTAGGATTTTTCATATTGGGTGGTTCAGTAGCCCATATTTCCACCAAATTTATGTATGCTCACACCCTACCCTAACTAACCTCTTGGATTTCTAGGTGGCCCAGCTGTCATTATTTTGTACTTCCGGACTTTCTGTTGTAGCTATCTTGCATGGTTCTCGTTTATCAGCAAATCACGGAAGACATGCTCACTTTATCTGGTATGATCTCTTTCACCTTTATTTTGATGTTCCTAAGGTGGGGTGTCTTTTCCAATAGCATAGGGGGCTAAACCCAAGTGCTCTAAGACATCTATCAAAATTCCAACTTATACTTTTTTGGCATGTGTACAAACCTATAAAAGTAGATGTGTCTGATCTTTCTGAATGTATGGAAAAACATAATTCAGAACAACCACCATAAAAACAAAAAGAAAATTACGACACTTCCAAATGCAACATGGAATTTCTACCCTTAGAAGCTACCACACATAGTTAAAAAATACCAAGGTTATACTCTTGGCCTGTAACACAATTCGTAATCAAGAAAAACTAGAAGAATGAAACAAACGTGAAGTTGAATTCAATGAAAATTATCAGTGCCCAATAAAATGCCAATTTCTTTTAGCTAATCCATTAACTTGATTTCTGCCATAAGATATATTGCTTAGCATGTATGATCATTTTCCTATCTTCCCTCCATAAATTGCAGTTATTCCTAATCCTCCACTGAAGCATAATACATGGAAGATGTCAGTAGTAAGTACAGGTTGTGAGGCAATGTGGTTATGAAGAATATTTCTTGATCTTCAACTTCACCAAATAGGCCAACCACACTTTTTTGTGACACTCATAGTGTCCTCAAAATGGTAAAGAAATTGGTTTATCATGCCAATAATAACCATATTGAAGTTCATTATCATTACATCAGATGGTTGATAATGAAGAACTTTGTCTTTGTTATTGCACCACAACATATCAAACCAGTGACATAATGGAAAAACCACTTGGTAATGATAAATTTGTCAAGTTTAGAGATAAACTTGGAATTCTATCCGTCTTGGTCATTAAGGGGGAATATTATATTAATAGATAATATTCTCTGTAAATGAAACCAATAGATTCTTGCACGAGCTAATTCGACTAGTTTTTCCTATTATTCAACATATAGTTCCTCTTGAGATTCGGTGTTACATAACATCATCTAATTTGTTAGAGGTTTTCATATGGCTATGCACAGAGGTCAATGTTATGTAATGGATGAGTTGGTGAATACAAGCTTGTTTTTAATCTTATAGAACCATATCTCTATGAATATTTTTGTATTTTATGTTATGACCTTGAAATTTTGACATACTTATGTGAGTGTGCCTGCCAACGTATTAATTCCCTAAGAATGTGAAGGTCAAATTTACTTTTTGTTCTGCTGAATATCAGTCGTAACTAGTTTATTGTAGTTGAACCTATGGTAGGATCATTAACGGAATGGATTGATGATCCTCATTTTAGGGTGTACGTGGTTATCCCAATCCATGCTATTCTATGGCTTGTGTAGTGTGTCTTAGTGAGAGCCTGATGTTATGTGTGCATGGCTATCCAAAGAGTTGGGGCTTGTTGTCATCAAACCTCTCTATGGGGTTTCTAGTAAAAATAAGGAATATATTGTAAAAATAGGGGTTTTTTAATTGGAAATATGTATTGGGATGAGGGATCAACAAAAGGATTTTTGTAAGTAATTATGAATATCTAGTAAAAATAAGGGTATTATTTAATATCCCATGAACGAAGGCACTAGGACATGGTTTCATTAGGTGAAGACCACGTGGCTCATCTAAGAGGTTTTCAATGATGGGAATATGAACTTTATATTTGATTCCCAACTTGTTAAGAGAACACAAGTATAGATACATGCATTAATTGACTTATTCCTTAAAATCCATGATGATCAATAAGAAGTAGGGCATATTCATGGCATGGATGACTCTTACCTCCAATATTTCTTGAACTATAATTCTAAATTGAATTTTTTTGTGGGAAGGGATGTCTATAAGGGCACACATCAAGTTGTATACTTCTTGGATTATGTGGGATGAAAATATCATGCTTGATACACAATGAGGGTAAGAAGTGGAGTATTTTAAATACCTAGCTATGTTTCTACAAAACCAACTTCAAATCAAAATAAGTTTCATATGTGAATGGTGGTTCACCTCTCTATGGAAATGGAGTATCCCATTAAAGATAAAACAGTTTTGCTAGATGATGTTAGAAAATAGGACAATAACTTGGGAAAATTGAGTGAAAAGGGGTGGATATGGCCCTAATATATGCAATAGGTTTTATGTTAAATTTGGTTTGGATGGAGGTTAGAAAAGAGTCCAAATTTTCACAAAATTGGGTATATCATTCCATTAGTCTCAATTTTGATTACTCGTTATTAGGGGCCAGTGCTTGGAAGGAGTTACCTTGATAAGTATACTAGGAAATATGGAAACATAGAAATGGTGTTTTATTTGAGAGAAGAGTTAAGAATGCTGGGAAAATATGTCTAAAGAAATAGGAGCCTATGGGGAATCCCACAAGGAGAAGAATTAAAATCACGACTTAAATTATATAGATTCTAGAATTCCTACTTTTCATAATTGTTGTCCAATTGGTTACTTTAATGGTGCATCATAGGCTCATGGTTCTAAATGTGGAGTTGGTGTTTTTCAGAAATTGAGTGACTCTACAATGATTTCCTTCTCATTTTTTGGGAAGCGAATTCTTTCCAAGAGTTCAAAATAGAAGCAAAGCAACAATCTCACTCCAATGTTATTCATTACATAGCGGGGCCTCATTTGTATTTAGGTAAAATATGCCAAATGGAATATGAACAACATAAACAAACTTGAGAAATCCTTGTATGAGGTAGAAATTAAATATTTTCTACTACATCAAAAGAATCCACTACTCAATATACTTTCGAGTTATTCCTAAATATCTAGTTTATCATATGATCCATATCACTATTTAGAAATTGAAATGGGAACAAAATGACTAATGGGTAGGTGTTGGGTAACAATGACCAGAGTGATAAATGCATTGAATAGGTGTTCATGGTTATTTGAGTATTTGTAATTTCATAACCTATGTAATGGGTCAATGGCCCCCATGAACACCTCTGTTCTGTATAAAAACACTACCACATTAATGATAGAAGAAAATGTGAGGCATAATTTAAGAAGCTCTTACTTTACTCACTTTTAATTTTTTTATCATTTTGTTAAATTTAAAATTGCTCAATGTGGTATGAATTTATTTAATTTTTGTTTCAGTAACAATTGTGTATTCTAAATGCTTCATTTTGTTTCTTTTAATAGGGATAAAATATTATTATTTTGTGATGTGTCTTATAGTTTCCATATGAGTGGAATTTACGTCACATGAGGTACTAGAATTGGTGGAATAATTGTATCAGTAAGAAGCTATAATTTTGATGAAGTGGGACATCTCATTTGATATTGTCCTCTTTCTAAACAACTCTAGTGTTTTTGTTGTAGGACCAACGCCCATTCTATAAAAGAATGTATAGAATTAATTAAGGAATAGAAAAGTAGGAGAAGGCATACATAAATGACCTTGAAGCCCAAATTGATTGATGGGAAAGCCAATCAAATTTATGGAAAAGTCATTTTACAAATTTGGGTACACAATTGAAATTTAGCATTGCCTACCATCCACAAACAAGTGGACAAATAAAAAGAGTATATCAGATTCGTGAAGACATGATTGTATGTGATAGACAAACCAACCAAGTGAGAAGATTATATACACTTGATAAAGTTTGCATATAATAATATGAAACAAGCTCCATTGTCCATGAGTCCATTTGAGGCTTTTATGGTAGAAAGTGAAGGACACCAGTGACATTGGTTAATTGAGTAAAATAAATTACACTTGGGCTAGAATTGCTTAAATAAATGGAACAAGAGGTAGCAAAAATTAGCCAGAATTTGAAGGTATTCCAAGATAGACAGAAAAACTATGCAGATATAAATAGTACGAATAGAAAATTCAGTGTTGGGGGTCATGTTTACCTTATATTTATGAAAAGGAAGAGTTCCTTGAATATTGGAAGTTGTTCCAAGTTGTCCTTGAGATATTGTGGCCCATTTAAAGTTCTTGAAAGAATAGGGACAATTGCATTTCCTGCTAATACTAAGGCTCATAATGTTTTTCATGTTTCCCTGCTAAGAAATATGTGCATAATCCTAACCATGTGATTCAATGGGATGTGAATCAGGTGGCACCCAAGGGAGACTTCCTAACTGAGCCACTATGGATCCTAGAGAGGAAAGTGACATTTCTCTGAAACCAAGAAATCATACAAGTAAAGGACCAATGGAAGCACTTTGGTCTCGATGAGGCTACGTGGGAGTTGAAGGATGCCATGAATGAGACATAACCATTTTTGTCTTGATTTTGAGAAAACATCGAGGATGGTGTTATTCCAAGGAGGAGGGGATTGTAATACCCCCAATTTTTACTTGGAATGTGTTTAGTAAAAATAGTATAAATGATAAAAATATGCTAGTATTGACTTTTAGTGCGAAGCTCACTGCCAAGGCTCAACTAGTGAATGGCTAGACATGTATGACATATGTATTTTTATTTGGGCAGTATGATTGGATTATTATTCCAAATTGAAATGCATGTAAATAAAATGTTGTAAATTAATAAAATGGTCCAAGATGGTTGTGTAGAGATCACTAAAGAGGTTATGATTCCACCAGAGGGAAAGAGGAAAGGGGATTTATGGAAAACTAAATCTTTTGATGCCATGTGTCAAAGTTAGAAATCATCCAAAATTTTCCATGTGCTTTCAATGAGCCAATTACCTTCTCTTAACTACATATCCCAATCATTGAATGTATATGTGAGGTTGGTGAAAAAAGTTAGTTCATGTAGTTATTGAAGCATGGGGGTGGCGATAATTATGTCAACTGTCATGAGTCCTTTTCTTCTATGGTTAGAAGCCATGTCAATTGGATATTCAACCTTATCTAATTTCCTTTAGAGTCAACACACAATATACCATTATCTCATCTATGCTTTTACACTACGTAGAGTTTCCTATTGTTGTTCATAACAATTACCAAACTGTGTTTTAACATAGAAATTTGAATTTAGAGATAGAGAGTTGAAAATTTTAAGGGAAAATAGGTAGATTTAGGTGAGCATAGAGGTTGGGAAAGCTAGGAACACTTACACATTGAGTTTTGATACTTTTGGATGCTTGAAAAGCCATGAATTAGTTGTAGGAGGTTCTCTAATAGAAAAAAATAGTTTGGAATATTACTGCACACACTAGTAAGCACTGTAAGGGTTGGATTTCCTTAGTGAACTATGGATCAGTGAAGGGAAATTCATTCCTTGTGTTGTGTGGAGAAGTTGGAAGGAGATCCATGGATGTGATGGCTTAGTGAGACACTTGTAGAGATCTGGATGAGTTTTTGGATAATCATAGTGAGAAGAATGGGTTGTGGGCTAAGTGAAAGAATCCTATAGGCATTTCCTTGACCCTATTCAACTCAAAGCCAAGCTTGGGGGTGGTCTCTCAGCAAAAAAATTATATCCTAGATAGAGGTATTACAGTTGCATGGAAAATCGCTCTTAGATAGCCAATTGCTTGTATACTCTTTGGTTAAAGATAAGTATCATTTTGTATTTAATGTGCAATGATTTATATTTATATTTGTGTGATCATTATTCCTGCAAATTGCATGGTGTGTGTGTGTGGATTGAGTTATTTCTTATATGTATTTTTATTATGTATATGCACACATGTTTATACTATTATGAATTCATAATTATGTTTATGGGTAAAATTTTGAGATCCTGCATTTAGTTAATGTCCCCTCCTGCTAGTCGGAAATAAGGATGGGGATGTTACAAGTCCTCATAAAATTGGTCTTAGATTCCATTATAGTTTTCTGGACCTCCTTGATTCATGTTAGTGTGAATACTTCAAACCAGATAAGTTAGTTATGTTTCCATTTTGTCTAGAAAGAATCCCCTCATGGAAAATCCTTGCTTAGATAGCTTGGGATAAATTAACCCTCCTAAAACCATTGGGAGGTTGGGAACTAAAAAATCCTATATGCTTTGAAAAATCCATAGCTTCCAAAGAGATATGGAGACTTTTTAAGCATGAATTCCTATGGGTTATGGCTGTCTCTTAGAAGTATATCCATCTCCTATGAGTGGAGGAATGGTTTAGATCTATTAACAAACCCTATAGGAATGTGTTTGCTTCTTGGAGATTCATTCTAATTGATTTTGACTTAATTGGTGAGTGGATGGTCTGGAGAATTGAGAATGGGAGAAAGTTCAGGTTAGGATCTAACCCTTGGATTGGGAGTTCGAATCATAGATTCCTTCACCATATGAAACTGGTCCTTAGTGAACAAGGAAAGACTTTTTTGTTTCAAGTGGGGGATAGAGTTAATAATAATCCTCATAAACAACCCTTGTTAACTATGGATGATTTGTTGTTTGTATATGAAGGAAAATCCATATGGGAAAGGTAAATTATAAATCTTCAAAAAGACACATACACTTGGTTAGCTAACACCTTAATTTGGTGTAGAAATGAAACTAAAAGAATTTACAGACCAAAAGTTGGCTACCAGGTGCTAATAGAAGAAGAAGACATCATTGAAGTGGATTAAACTTCCCCTTGAAGGTGAATCTCTTCTTATGGTTAGGTCTTAATGGAATAGTCCTAGTTTGGGAGATTTTGGTCAAAAGGTTCTGGATCGACTTGAGGAGATGTCCACTATGCAAGGTGGACAAAAAATATATATAACACCCTTTTTATTATTTGTCCTTATATAAGGAGTATGTGGTCTGTAACCTCCCATGATATAGGTACTCAGTTTATATGGAATGGGATCTAGGTCAATGATGCTTTAAAATACTGGCTATCTAACGAGCTCTTTGTAGACTGCACAAATTTACTTGCTCTAATTATATGGGGTGTTTGGTTTTCCAGGAATCAGAACATATTTGGAGATAATTTTTTGGCCCCTTTTCATTATGTCTATAAATGTTTAGCCACCATTAGTTTCCTCCCACAGGTTAAAGAGTGCTCTATCTGATAGAACGATGATTGTAGACTGAGATAGATAGATTAGGAAGATGCACCTATTTTGATGGTGTCTCTCAAATTTCAACCAAATATTGGTGGAGAATGAGGGATTAATATTTATATGTTTGATCATAATCGGTTTACCTGCTCTGTAGGTTTGGGTTAAAACACAAACAATAGGGATAAACTTCTGGCTTTAAAGATGATCATGGCAACAACTCTTTTAAAAGGTATTCACACACTTCATGTATTTGGTGATTCCAAACTTGTGGTGGATTGGATGTCTACAAAATGATCCCAAGAACATTTACTTAGTGGACATCTATGAAAAATTGTTGCAACTTATTGGTTTATTCAAAAATATTAGTTTCCATCATATTTATAGATAAAGAAATATGCACGATGATTCACTCTCCAAGCAAGGTCTTCATCTAATTAAAGGATCTTGAAAGTTGTCGGAACACGTTAGAGACAATTCACAAAAGCTTGACGATGCCTAATGTTTTTGAGATCTTAGTAGGACGCTGAGAGGCCTCAATTTTGAGACACCTCCTTTTTTCTCGTTTTGTTTAAACACCATATGATTCTACCATCTAAAGGTTTTATTTTTGTTTAGACTACACAATGTAAAATGTAGTAGTTAACTTTTATCTATGGTGTAAATCCCCCGAGGATTGAGGATTGTTATATATAGGGTCGTCATTTTAATATAACCCCTTTTTTCATATTTGTGAAACATTCATTTTCATGAATGTTGGAAAAGACACATTGTTTTCTATGGACGATGTAATTTATTACCTATTAATAAATTACATATTTTCTTATTGGAAAAAAAAACATCCTTAAATTCATTGCATTCATTATTTATCTCAGATTTTTTTTCATTACCATTTAACTTTATGAAATATTGAATGAAAAAATATCAATTTTATAAATAACATACTATTTTTTTTACCATTATTTTATTCATTTCCCGTTAAGCACCTTAATATTTCCATATATATATATATACGATTTAAATATAAAAATATAAAATTATGTTGTGCTTGTTTTGTACATTTAAATATGCAAATAGGTTTTGTTAGTTGGCTACAAAGTTAGGTTGTTTCTTAAAAAAAAATCTCGAGAATTTAATTTTTTTTGGAAAAGGGTGAATAGTTTACATTCACTTTGTTTAGAACCTTTTTGAAATGCTATGTGATGGATGTGGCAAGCTGGAGCATTATGAAATGATGTTAAAAATTGCGAATATATTTCCAAGTGAACGAGAGATTCCAAGGACCTATTAGTTTGTCATGACGTTAGTAGCTTGAATGGATTCTCTTAGTTTCTTGGTGTAGTAATCCCTAGTATTCTTTGCTATGAAATCTCTTTTGTTTACCCACTGACGTTTTCATAATTCATAACAATTGATCCTAAATTTTAATAGCCAATACTTTCTTAGTTACACCTGGATTTGGGAACTCTTACATTATTTTGATACTAGAAGTAAGGAAAGAAGCTATGGCCTTTTGTTCTAATAAAATATCTCTAAGGATATCAACCTATCCTCTTACGATTGGAAGAAGCCTCTAGTTTCCTACCCAAGATAGAAAGACAACTAATAAACACTATATTCCCCTTAGATCTAGCTCATACATAGACAAGCAAGCTATGGAAAGACAAAGAAGGTAAATGGTCTGCCTCACTTTCTATGGTTGTCCTCATTGCTTCTAAGTTGCTCCACTTGGTATCCTTTAACCATGGGTTTATGAACCTATTCACAATGGCAATACATCGCCTTATCCAAAGAAATATATGTATAAACAAAGATATAACTATGAACGGATAGACAATTTCATGCATTCACCATTAAAGGCATGAAAATAGGAGGAATAGGTTAAGTTATCATTAAGAAAGAAATAAGGAACCCATGCAACATGTGCTATACCTAACTTATGCTTGATTTAAACTCCTTTAGCTCGCCTTCAATACCCCTTCAAGATTCTTAAGATCATAATCTCCACCTATCCAAGTGTTTTCATGAAGAGTTATAGAACCATAAGTTGTATACCCTTCAAAAATACCCCTCCATAGCTCATGAATGGCCCTCCTTAAATAGGGTTTGGGGAGGCCAACCACTTATAGAGGGTTTTGGATCTAAGAAAGGATAAATTGGATCAAGGATATTCATCTCACTAAGGATACGAGTCGAGGTAGGATTTTAAGGAGGACTAATCCCACCAAAATCTCTTGAAGGATCAATATCCAAAAAACCTATGGATGAAGCTAAAAAGAGATTTTTGCTCCCCCAATTTGGTGTACAGAGTGAGAATTTGGAATTTTCACTCCTCCATAGACATGCAAGGAGAAAAAAAGTTCTCCTAAGGACACTAAAATGTGCAAAAATATTAGAAGGAGGTAGTTTAGGGGTTAGTTTGGTAGGATCCTGAACCCTTACCTAATGGATTTGCTTCCAAGTGTGCTTAGAGAAGGGACCAACATCTTATGAAGGATCCTAAAACTTTATTGGAGGTACAAACATCTTGTTTCTCATGGTGATATGACATGAAGACCCTCAATGGTACATGGTGTGAAAATTTGAGGTGTAACAGATGCCCCCTAGAGTGTGAGGTTAGAAGGAATTTGATGGCTGAAACACTTTACTAAAAAAAAGTTTGTGAGGACATTTGAAAGAGAAATGGAGAAGAGATGTAAGAAAACATCAAACAATATGTCTAACGACCCTAAGGAGGGCATACCCATGCTCAGAATGAACTGAGTCAAAATATGGATGCCGACCAATACATTGTAGATCCATGATAGTACTGACCAAGGATATGGCAACTGACATACAAACTGGATCAATACCTGAAAGATTGAACAAAATCATGGCTACAAGAATACAAAGTAGATCCATGATGAGATAATAACACAACCATGACCAATTAAAAGTGGATTTGTGTGACAGTACACTAATGGGGTTACCAACATAATATCCATGTGGGAACCTACTCAAAAAATCACCATCCCAACCTAGGCATGATCAAATATATCATAACAACCTAGGGTCTTCTACACAATCCCTAACAATCAAAAATCTAACCATGGGAATATTTGGAGTTGAAGTTAAACATGGTAGAAACCAATTGATTATAGGTTAATGATGTAAACAAGTAACAAGTGCAAGGGAGATCACCATTGATGTGAATTATTCCCAAGGTATCATTGTACATCCCGATGAATGTGAATAAATGAGTTGACATCGAACATTCATGGAATAATTGGATCAGAGGCCAATGATAAAAACCTACTATCAAATATGAGGAAACCTTCCATTGAGGCATGCAGGTAATATGGTACTAAGATAGTTTCTAAGCCCAATTCTTGGATGACGTGTTGATGTAGACATGGACAAACTCATCAAGGGAGGTCCATGATGAATCCCACATCATTGCCATGAAACTGACAAGAAATTGATGTGAAATGATGAATCAAATGGGGGTAGACTGACACAAAAGATGTAAATGATGAAAATATTGCAAAGGTTGACTTAGGTATAATTCCCTTTGAACATTGAATGGCTTGACAATAATATACTTGGAAGCATTGACTCAATGAGGAAAATTCCAAGACATAATGTGAAAATGACTAAGACATTTTTCAGATGATTTAAAGGAGTAGGATGACTCATAGACTTGGCATGACTCAAAGTCAAGGTAGATTCCTCAATTGTATGATGAAACACAATCAAGTGCCATGTTCAAAGGAAAGATAAGATGCCATAAGATTTTTAAAGGTAGAATTGGATTATTTCTCCCTAATCCCCATCATGATGGATGAGTATGCCTTTGTTTTTTAATGTTCTTGAGGAGGATAACAGATGCTTGGTATAACTCATCTTCAATGAGTCCAACCTTAAACATTTAACAAACCTAAGGAAGGAGGGGTTCTTTCCCATATGGGTCATTCAATGTTTAATTTTATGAATCCAAGGAAGGTAAAATCGATGATGTTTCACATTGAGAGAGTCTGAAATAGTCAAAAGGATACTTCAAAGTGTATTTTTCATAAAATTAGTCCCTTAAGACCAAAAAAGTGTAAAATAATTCCTAGGAGAACTCTCTTAGTCAATGGTTGACTAAGGTATTTCTTTTTCGTAAATAGTCTAAGTGATCCAAAAAATGGGTAAACTATCACAGGATAGATGACCTTTCAAGTACTCTAACAAGCATGAAAGAGACAAGCTCGCTTGGGAATCTTTTCCTATTTCAAGATTCTAAAGACAACTCCAAGGGGTTCCTTTTTTTGTAATAATGTTTACAATCCTAAAAAGGAGATAAAAGTGTACTTGATGACTTATCCTCAGGTATTAACTAGTGTAAGAAAGAACAAAGACTAAGGTCAATATCATTTTACTAGGTTTTTAATGAGCACGATAATGGTATCAAAAGAACTCAAAAACTTTTTCATGTTTGGATCTAGAGCATGACAAAGAAAAAAAGTAAGATCAACACCATATTACTATTTTTAACAAGCTTAGAGATAGGTTGGAAGAATGCTCAAATATTTCCCAACATGATGTCTAGTGGTTGGTACTTTCCCCCAGCATAA
Source organism: Pseudotsuga menziesii (assembly GCA_001517045.1). Taxonomy (NCBI): domain Eukaryota; kingdom Viridiplantae; phylum Streptophyta; class Pinopsida; order Pinales; family Pinaceae; genus Pseudotsuga; species Pseudotsuga menziesii. The sequence continues at coordinate 459,771 of LPNX010678837.1, forward strand.
TATTATAGGCTAGCAATTTAACTCTAGTATGATGTACAGAGGCTGGAGACATGCCCCCCAAGCTTTGTTTCATCCATCGACTCTTCTACCTCAGCCAACTAAAATATTGGCTACCACTAGAAAAGGTTCACCAAAGACAAAAGAAGGAAGAGGATTAACTGACAAAGGAAACTGAAATGAAGGTTCAAGCACCAAGTCAAGTGGAAGACATAATTCAAAGGGAGGAAAATCTGTTTCATTTTTTTATAAGCTTGGTGTAGAAAAGGAACTATTTTCATAACTATTTAGTTTCATTTCTTTATCGATCTTGATACAAAAAGGGAACTATGCTCATGATCGGTTTCATTTTTAAACAAGATTGAAGCCAAAAGTAAAATAGGCTTAATATGATCTATTTTATTTTTTAATGAGATTGACACCCCTGCAAAGATTGCAAGGCAACTTGGGTTTTTGAGGTCTTGGAATAGAAAGAGAATCATTAGAGATATCTGGTTGGTGCTTGATCTCTTTATTATCCTTCTTCTTCTTATTCTTATTCTTCTTATTCTTATTCTTAACCTCATAATTACTAGCATTACTACTTTTATTAGGCAAGGAAGAAGAGGTAGAAGAAGATAGATTTGATGAAGAGGGAAAATAACCAATTTTGGTGATACTGATTAGACTCTAGAAGGAATACAAGATCAAATAAGGTCAACTACTAGCTATGATACTCCACTCATTAGTATTAGTTTTGCTTCTTTATTAGCGCATAGCTTGTCTTTATAGATTGGTATAGATTATTTGCTTCTTGTTTTCCCTTTAATATGGGTAGTCCTCATGGGGCTACATATGCTTACTTTGTTGATGGTACCAAACAAAAAAGGGTTGGAACACCAACTTCTCAATTTTCTAGTGCTTTAGTCATCTTCTGGTAGTAGCTACTTGGTCATATGAAATCATAAAAAAATTATTAAAAACTTATTTCTTTAATCATAAAAAACTATGTTGCATGGGAACCGCTCCCGGACTTCAGGGAACTCATTCCACAAGTTCCTGCATTCCAGGGAGCTTACGAACGTGTACAAAACGTTCCAAAACCTGTGGGAACGGTACCGGGAGCTTCGGAACTTCTTGGGAACGTGGGAACATATCCTTTCACGTTCTGTCTTCTGGGAGCTTCCACACGCTCCTCGTCGAGCAGGAACACCAAGTCGTTCTTGATTAGATGGACCCTAATCTTTCGGCGAATTAACCATCCAACAAATGCAAATGACTCCAACCAACATTAATCTCTCCCGCCAAGGTTAACCCTCCGCTAATCTGCAAAAAAAAATATAAATAAAATGTCTAGCTACTGTTAAATCCATTCTGCATTTCTTCTTGAGGTTTCAGTTAAGTGTTCACTGGTTTAGTGCCTTCGCCTGAGTGTTCAGCTTTTCCTGAGCATTCGTTGTTCAGATTGAGCATTTGTTGTTCATTGTGGCTATGAGAGAGCAGAGAGAGCAAAGTGTGGCTGTGAGAGAGCCGAGTGTTGTTGTGGGTGCGAGCCAAGCCACATGTGAGAACCGAGTTCAGAGTTTAGAGCGGACGCTTGCCCCTTTTCTTTGGACGTCAGCCTCGGCCCTCCATGGCGTCAAGAAGCATAGAAATCGGCAGTTAGTTTAGAAATCGGCCAGCAGAGAATCGTGGGCAGATAGTTTGCACTTCACAGAAGAGTCGTGCATCCTCCAATTTTCAATCGGCACACAGTTCGCACTTCGCAGCAGAGTCACGCATCAAACCGACAGAGAAATCATGGTCGGTGGGCAGAGTCGCGCATCCTCCAATTTTCAACTGACACACAGTTGTAGACAGCACGACACACAGTTGCAGGTAAACAATAATATACATTATAATTTATAACTATAGTTAAAATTTAATTTTAATTTTTAAATTTTTAAATTTTAACAAAAGTCTAATTTTAATTTTTAATTTTTCAATTTATTTATAATTTTATACTATAATTTATGGTTTATTAACTTTATTTTAATTTAATATGGTTTAAGGTTTAAACTTTATTTTAATTTAGTATGGTTTCTAGTTTATGTAATATGGTTTATCAATTATACTTTATAGTTTATAATTATGGTTTATTTTAATTTAGTTTAGTTTATTTTAATTTTATATGGTTTTATTATATTTTATATGGTTTATGGTTCTAGGATTTAGTTTATGGTTTATTTATAGCATATACAGTAGTTTATTTTAATTTTAACTAATGGTTTAAATTTTATATGGTTTATGGTTTATAAAATTATATAACTTGTTTTATTTTGACATTGTTTATTAAATTATTTTTGAAGTTTTAAAATTTATTGTTAAATTATTTTTAAAGTTTTAAAATTTATTGTTAATTTATTTTTTAATTTTTAAAATTTCAATAGCTCATAAATTTCAATGGCATATGGTTTAAACTTTATTTAAATATTTTTAAAGTTCTAAATTTTATTATTTATTTATTTTAAAGTTTCTTTTTAATTTTTAAAATTTTAATATTCACTTTATGATTTAAATTTTTATAAAGTATTCAATTATGTTTTTAACTTTTAAATTTTTTTATTAAGTGAATGGTTATAAACTTATAAAATAATTATCAAATTATGATTTTTATTTTTTTATTTTTTATTAAATGAATGATAATGTATATGGCTGCATTTAATTTTTATGAATGAATCAATTACATGATAACAAATATAATTTATTTTTATGATTAGTTATACCATTCACAATGTTAATTAACTATTTTAATTTATTATTTTTATTATGTCAATTGCATTTTTTTAATGTATGTTTTTTTTTTCTATAACTATTACAATTTTAAATTTTGAGTATATATAAAAAATCAAAATAATATAATTTAATGACACATTGAATCATTTTAATTTTATTTTTTTATTAAATATTCAAAGAAGATACAATACAATCATTATATCATAACTTTATAAGCTATATATCTAGCTTAGTTACAATTAAGTTTAGAAATTATGTTTCTATTACCATTTATGTTCAATTTCCAATGCCAGGTTTCACTTTACATTGTTACAACTTTACTTTCATTCAAATTCCATATTAATTAAAATTTTAAAGTTTCACTTTATAACTTTACTTTCATAAATCTTTCAATCAAATTCCATATTTAATTAAAATTTTAAAACAAATAACACTTTCAAAGTTTTTATGTTAAAATTATATTTAATATTAGTATGTAGGTATGATTTATGATTTTATAAGTTTATGTTCATTGATCAATGATAATTTATGTCAATTTGCAATGTATAAATGAGCACACTTTTCAATAAATAAATTATAAATCAAATTAATTTTCAATTTGTTTTAAGTTTTAAGTTTTAACTATGCACATTTGTCATCAAACTAAATTTTAAACATGCTATGTTGTGTACTATTCAGGCAAGTCATGGAGAGTGGGAACATACCATCTAGTGAGCAAGATATTAATTCTACTCCAAGTCCGGTTGAAAGCTCAAGCCCAAGCCAAAGAATAGACCCCAAGAAACCCTTGTTAAAATTTGTGAAGAAAATTACTCAAAATAAGAAAAAGAATAGTGGAGGTTGTGAAGAATGGGTGTGTATGTTGAGAAATCATGTGTTTAAGGGGAGCTATACTAGAGTGTGGCATCATCTTTTGTGCATAGCTGGTGATGGGGCTAAGGGTTGTACATGTAATGTTGAAAAAAGAATGGAGTATACCAAGCTTCACATGGATGCCACAGGTGTCTGTGAAACTGACTTAAACAATGATTGTCCTTTTAAGATACCTAGGGTTTTATCATCCTCCAATGATGTCCAAGATTCAATTAATCAAAGTCAACTAAACCAAGTTGAGTCTCAAGCTGGTTCTACTCCTGAGAGGAACAAGTCTGCTAGTGCTGCTACTGTTGAACAAATTCATAAAATATACAATGTTGTACATAGGGATGAGGCTGAAGATGATGTCGCTGATTTTTTCATGGAAAATGGGATTTCATTTAATGCCACCCGTTCACCATATTACAAGGAAATGGTGAAAAAAATCTTAGCAGTTGGGCAAGGATATGCATCCCCAACTTACAACAAAATGATGGCATCGTTGTTAGACAAGGGGGTGACAAGAATGCAGGGGTGTATGGCGGACCTCAAACAAATATGGACTTCTTCAGGGTGTTCAGTAGTCATGGACGGTGGGACAGACATTCAACATAGGCCATTGTTGAATATTATTGTTACATCTCCTGTAGGACCCTACTTCTTAAGAGCACTTGATTGTAGTGGAAAATTGAAAGATGCTACTTTCATGTTTGAAATGTTGAAGGATGCAATTGATGAGATTGGTCCTTCAAATGTTGTACACATTATCACAGATGTAGCACCTATTTTCAAAGCAACTGGATTGATGGTCCAAAGCCGATACAAGCATATCTTTTGGACTCCTTGTTGTGTACATGCTCTTAACAATGTCCTCAAAGACATTGGTAAAATATCCTAGATTTCAAAAATCATTTTAGAAGCAAGAGATGCAAAAATGTTCATTTGCAACCACCATGACTCATTGGCAATCTATAGGATGAAATCACGGAAACAATTTTTGAAGTCTGCAAAAACAAGGTATGCAACATATTCATTCTTATTGAGCGTATGGTTGAGGTGTATGCACCCTTACAAGCCACTGTCATTGCAGAAGAGTGGAATTCATGGCCCGAGTCTAAATCGACTCAAGCAAAGAAGATAAAAGATATGCTTCTTAATGAGGATTGGTGGTGTGACTGTAAGTATATTGTTTCTTTTACATCTCCAATTGTGGAGTTGATTCGGTATGCAGATTCTGATTCCCCTAATCTTGGGGAAATATACGAATGTATGGATTGTATGGTAGGAAAGGTAAGGAATGTAATTTGTCAGAGAAACCCTTCTTTGGAATTTTTCCAAGAAATCCATAAGATAATAGAGAAGAGATGGAACAAACTTAATACCTCTCTTCACATGGCTGCATATGCCCTTAATCCAAAGTGGTATATGGAGAGACTAAACAGAGTTCTACCCATTGATGATGAAGAGGTAAAACATGGCTTTCTTGATTCCATAAACAAGATGTATACCCCAGATGAAGCAAATGTGTTGTGTGGGCAATTTATTGATTTTGGAACCGTAAGTGCTTCTTCATTCACTCAAGATGCAAGGCGGGACATCAAGATTTATGCACAAAAGAATCCCATATGATGGTGGAGAATGTACGGGGGGAATGTCCAAGAGCTTCGACAACTTGCTGCACGCTTGCTATCTCAAGTTTCCAGTTCATCAGTAGCCGAAAGGAATTGGTCTACTTATAGTTTCATCCACTCTGTTAAGAGGAATAGACTTACTTCTAAGAGAGCAGGGAAACTAGTTTATGTGCACAGTAGTCTTCAACTTTTTTCCAGGAAGCTACCTGAGTATTTAGAGGGCCCTGCAACACGATGGGATGTGGATGCTAAATATGCTACTCAAATTGATGATGATGATGATAATCCTCCACCAAATGCAGGTTTGGTTAACATACCCTTAGATGGCATTGCATCTATTGTTCGTGATGATGTTGATGATGGTGGTGGTGACCATAGAGGTGCAATGCCTAGTGAGGCTCAAGCTTATATGGGTAGCCTTGTTGTTGAAGATCATACTTTATGATCATCTTCATTGTAACTATGATACATTTTGGGCCTTGGCCTTTTGGCACTTTTGGACTATGTAGTACTTAGGCATTTGTGCCAAATTTTGAACTATGTATTACTTTCAGCATTTTTAATTTTATACTTTAAAGTTTATGGTATTTTAATTTTATTGGAGGATGAAAATGGTATTATGAAGTATGGATTCCTTTATCAATGAATTATAATGTGCAGAAGATTTTAATTTTATAATACAATCCTTAAATAGCATGCCATATGTTTAATTTTGTTTTTAATCATATTATTTTTTATATTTTTTAATATAATTTTATTTTTTAATTAGATTATTTTTTATATTTTTTAATATATATTATTGTCGCTCCCAACCTGTCGTTTCCTATAAATTTAAGGGAAACTTCTAGCCATATCGAACACTCGTACCCGCGTTCCCAACGTTCCTGCGTTCTGGACACTTGTACAACATAGTAAAAAAACAAACATTTAAAGAAGTCTTACTCTTATGCAACTTGTCTTGTTAATGATTGTGTTTGGGGTATGTGTGTATTGAGAAATGACTTGTGTTCTTATAAATGTTATATAAAAATGTCTTTACTTGTTTTTTATTATAATTTAAATACATAAATATTAAGATTTGTTTTTGTAATAAAATAAAAATAATTAGTTTAAAAAAGAAAAGAAAAAAATCCAATTTTTCTTTATATAAAACAAATGAATAGAATTTATCAATCTTCTGATTTTTCATACATACATTAAAATTAGTCGCTTAACACTAAAAGTTGTGCTTCATCTAGTTTAATTTAATATATTCAATCACATAAGTCTATGCTTATTTAATTATCCAAAGATAATAATCCTTAATAATGTTTTATATAGATAAATAGATGGTTCTATTAAATGTTAATTGTGATGATATAGTTTAATTTCATCTATTAAATCGATGCCTAATTAATTATTCAAAGCAATATATATATTATATAACAATCAATAAATAAGAGAAATTAAGAAAAATGAATAAAATCAATCAAGCTTCTCATTTTCGGTACTCCAATAAAAAAAACATACAAAACAAGATTTATACATATTCTATATCCAACCAAAAACATACGAACCCTTTTACTAAAATTAATAGTATAACATAAAGTTGTGTGCTTCATGTGGGTTCATTTTATCTATTTATTAATAAAGTGTGATGCTTATGACATTATCCAAAGGCATTAATCCTTACTATTGACTTCGTTTCATATAGTATGCAACTACGAATATGCCTATGCTATATTGTTTTTTATAATTACGCCGTAAGGCGTTTAACAAGTGGGATTCGACTCCCCGAGTTAATGTGTTTTTTTTCTTCATTCGTCAGATGTTTTCGTTTGACGATTCGAGTAATCTCCATCGTTGATCAACGATCAGGTTAGGTGCACAGTGCCCATCACCATCAATCCATTCCCTCGTCACTCCGGAAGCTCCAGCATTTGAAGCAGCTCATTCTCGACAGTAATAACGGTTCGATACCTCCGTCTTTGGGAAATCTCCACAATCTCCAAGCCTATTCTTCAACTCTTCGGCAACGCTGTTCTTCCATTTCAGAGCAAGGTGGGGAAGAATGGACTTCTCGACATAAACACCGATTGCTGTAAACGTGACGAACTTCCCCTCGATCATCAGCCCTCGAACACCTGCAAATAGAAGAAGAATTATGGTAACCAGAAGTGAGAAATTCCCTGGAGTTGCATGGGCATAGGTGCCTTACCAGCTCCTCCGAGGACGAGTTCCTTGGTCGATCCCGGGGGCGTTACAGTCGGAGGAAACGCGACGCCTTGCAAATGGTGAATCTCGGTCAGTTTTCTCTTCCAGGTCCGTTTAGCACGCCACTGGATCACTGACTGGGTTTTCAGCATTATCTTTATTCAATTCATCCTCATGCTCCCCCATCTTGATATCTGTATTCTCCACAAAATCACCTTGAACGGAAGATTCTGCATGAACCCCGACTTCATCATTTTCTGAATAATTCCACTTCATCTCAGACTCTTCTTTGATCCCATCATGTTCATTGCTGCCACCAGGTGTCGTGTCTTCCTGTGCGTCATTTCAAGATAGATCAAAACCCTCCGCTACTGAATCCTATTGGGAAACGAAGGCACCCTAGGGGCATGCTGCTGCGACGACGATGGTGGGTTTTTCCTTGCCATCACCTCACAAAACACTGCAAATCACCTCACAGAAAGCGTTTCATGGTGTGCTTGGATGGTGGGTTTTTTCCTACCATCTGTAGAAAATTGAATTGATGAGAAAACTGTAAATCACCTCACAGTAAGCGTATTCATGGTCGACAGTGGGTTTTTTCATGCCAGTGGGTTTTTTCATGCCATTTGGGCGGCATGCAAGATGGGCATGGAAGATGGGCGACACACGTCAAAGGGCACTCAACGTTTAATACAAACTTAAGACTTAATACAGTCCGCACTATCCTGCCTGTTAGGGCACTTGTGATTGGCTAATAAATATACAAACACCACGCTGTGAATATTCTATCAATGTAGGTTTCGGTATCAATAATTTGATCTCGGTGGGAAAATTTTCGTTTATTTTGTGTTTCCACAGATTTCATTTAGTTGTTTAGCTGTTCGAATGTTTGGAATTTGGTGGAATTATGGTAACTTGTGATTTCCTAATAAATATACAAATGCCACGCTATGAATATTCTATCAATGTAGGTTTCGGTATCAATAATTTGATCTCGGTGGGCAAATTTTCGTTTATTTTGTGTTTCCACAGATTTCATTCATTATGGAATTTCGCACCTTAACACGCCATTTTTTTCTTCTGATTTTCCAAACCACTCAGATTCAGATTGCTTGTGTTTAGAATTTTCCTCGCCATGCGAAGAAATTCGAGGTGTAAAGTTCACACATTAGGTGCAAATCCAATTCGGGATCAAAACATAACCTCGGCATTGTAAGAGGAAGATACAAAGGGATCTAGGGCACTAGGAACAGAGGCAAAGAGGCATCAAAGCTTGCAGCATGTAAATATCGAGTTGATTCTTTTGTTGACCAAGTGGATTCAGTTATTCCAAATCTTCTCATGAGTGATGTGATGCCCCATCTATTTCAGGCTCTGGTACTGGTACTGGTACTCTCCTCTAGGTAGATCAACCATCTTTTCGATTGAATCTATTGGTGATGCTTGGTAAACTACCACTTATCCAACTGGGTCCTGATCTTCATCTGGATCCACAACCGGTAAGTAGAGTGTTAGATCTGTATGACACTATTGGTGGTTCATATTTTCATATATGAAGTGCTCGCTATGAATTGGTATCCAATGCATGACTTATCCTCCCTATGTCGAGTAATGAATTGGTCCCATGCTCACCCTTCCAAGGAGTGAGCGTTTTAAAACATCTTCTTCTTTTTTTAACCTATGGTGGTTCTCTTCTCAGGGAAATGGACTCTCATTACTATATTGGCCATGAGTTGCAAACTCTTAAGCAAAATGAATGGTAGACTGACAAAACACTGGTATCGAAGATGAAAAATAAATATGCTATAAATATAAAACAAAACTATATCTACCTTCACTTGTGACATACTTCTGGATATAGAAGGAAACATTCTACCGAGAAGGGCTCATTGATATCCTTTTACCCATTTTACTGTGTGAACCACCTCTTATCCTTCCACCCTAAAATCAAGTCTACATTGGCTACCATAAATTTTTCGCTTAAACCATTTGTCGCCATCAATGGATAATCCAGTCACCTTTGCAATGGTAGCCTATAAAACTGGAACGTGAAACAGTCATATCATGGAGGAAATATTGCTAAAATACAAGGAAAATGTCAAGACATCGTTTGCTGTTGTTGTTGCTGGTGGTGGAGGACCGTGGTGATCATGTGGAGAGATGAAGAAGTCGGATCTGGATCGATCATGGTGAAGAGGGAGAGCCCCGAGAGTTTCTGCAGTTGCTGGTGGACGTGGAGGTGTCGTTGGACGGTGCTGGACACTATAGAAGTGAGCTCATGGACGAGGAGAGTTAGCTGAGCGTGTGTCAGCCAGAAGGTTGGGGAAGTGAGCCGTTGTCTGCAGAAAGGAGCCTGCTGGATGTGGAGAAGATTTATATGTCATCTAAAAAAGAATTAAATGAAATAAAATATATTACTAGGGTATCTCTATTGCCTTAGGTTGCAAGGGCATTTCGCGTTTCTAACAAAAATGATCTAAAATGACATCAATTAAGAAGCAATGATCTAATAAAAATGGCATCAACAAAGACTATGTGAATTAAATTATTTTTCTTCGTTATGTAATTTTGGGCCGATCTTTGTATGGGCATTGTAGGCGAGTGTAATGTAAGATAGATACAATCAATAATCCTATTTTACGTCTTTTACATTTCTGTCCAGCCTATATGGATACTGGTAACTTGTTACAGATTCTAGCACCTATTTCTCCAAGGATGGATGAAGAATGACACTAAAGGAAAAAACAAATTATCAGTTGCAAGTTGCTTTGTAGCAGAGGTGGGCCTTTAAAGCTCTTTTATGATTTGTTTCTAAATCAAACTCAGTTAAAACAAAGTCTTTTATGGTATTTTCCTTGAGTAAAAATATTTTATTGAATAATTGAGTTAACATGGTCCTATTCATTACTTTGCTAAGAAGAGTATTTATCTTATCCATCTCTATGTTCATACTTCATAGTTATTTTAATTTTATGCTTTACTCATATTTAATAGAAAGTCTTTTCTTGTGTGCATTTAGACTTTTAAGTAAACCACATCCTTTGTTCTTTTCTTCTTTGTCAAGTTCAATATTATTGGGTATAGAGCTATATCAGGGGTTTTTAGAAATGTCTTAGTTATACACTTACTTCACAACTTTTGTCAGCAATACATGGGTAGTCTGAACCTCAGCTTTCCAAGTGCAATTAATAGGGGATCAAATTTTCAAGGGTGGATAGATAATGGATGGCATCTGAAAATGAGGAAACTGTTATAACTTTTATTTTGAACAGAACATTGTTTGGAAATTATACTTATTCTGCAAGTAAAAAAATTGTAAAAACCCTAAGAAAGATAAGGATACAAAAAAGCAGGTTTTATTAATATATTGGAATTTGACAATCTTTAGTATAAGCAACAAGATAGTAGATAGATCCATAAATTTATGCAATGTTACTTGATTGTAACATATGAACTACAAAAACTAACATTCCATTTTCATTTGGATGAGAGAAGAATACATGCCGATAATAATGTAATGGTCGACTATGTGAAGAATATAATGTCTTGTTGTATATGTCCACATCTCCTTGCTTAGCTTGCAACATGGCGTTCTTTTATTGCACCCCTAGGTACAATTGCTAGTTTAATTAAAGATAGGCGTGGAGGGCTATTTTTGTCACATAGCGACCTCAATGTGAAAAATTAATGAGTTATGCAATAATAAAATATTAGGCCACTATATAAGTGGTCTGGATTCAAAGAGATATTAAACGAACACGTGGATGGTATGGATGCAAACAAATATTAAATGAACACGTAGTTTGTTAGAAATGAAGAAGATTTGTTTTCATTGGTTTTTTTTTGAAGGTGACATACCTTGTCCCAGAATCATGGTGGTTGGGGTCTCAAATATTAAGGAATTTGGTGTCTTATTAAGAGTGAATCTCTATGGGTAAGAGTGGTTCATCAAAAGTATATATTTTCATGGTTGATTTAGGAATAGTATAATTTTTCATGGTTGAATTAGGAATAGATACGACATAATGATAAATATCAGATAAATATCTTCATTATGTGGAAAGATTTATTATATGCATTTGATCTTGTAGGGGATTGGCTTTCTTGGCAAGTTGACAATGACAGATCCATAAAGTTAGGATGTGATCCATGTATTAGATGTAATATAGTCAATGTTATATTCCTGATTGGATGGTTAACTCTTTGATTGATAAAGGCTATATTTTTCTCTCACAGATTCATGACGTGATCAGATTTTCACCTCTCACCCAAGAATGGATTACAACAAATAAAATGGGCTTCAATCATGTAGATAATTTGCATTAGAAAGCATTCATTAAAATTTGGAAAGACAACCACATTCATTTGGGTGATAAATAGGACTCTATTCTTTGGATGAGAAATATAACACGTGGCTCTTATGTGCCAAATATTGGCTACCAGGCATTGCAATACCAAGAAGATCTACCAGGTCCGAAGTGGTGGTACATAAGAATTTGGTCTTTATAATCCCCAGTTAAGAACATTCTTTTTTTTGCAGTTCACCCTTGCTGGAAAATTCCCCCTGTGGGATCAATGCATGCACCAATTTTCTATAGGGCCTAGCAGATGCTCCTTATGCAAATTGGAAGGAGAATTTATTATTCACAATTTCATCAATTTCCCTTACATTCAAGATATGTGGCAGTATGCCTCACAAATTTTGGGTTTCCACTTTGATTGGACAGGTCAAGACATATTGATGATCTTTTAGCAATGGCTTGATAATCCTACTTACCATCAATACACTACTCTTCCTTCTCTCCTTATTTCGGGGGCTTGTCTTGCCAGGAATAAAATGATATTCCAAGACACATAGACCCCAACTCATATCTATGCAGTGAAAAGTATTTCCCTCATCAATCATTTTCTGTAGGTGAAGAAGGATGGCCCTTGAGAATGATTGCCCTATTTTTGATTGACAAATATATACTTTGGTGTTATTTTAATGGGGTTGATCAGGAAAGACCTATCTCTAGTGGCACTAGGGTTATTTTATTTTTAACTTAGAGGAATTGGATCAAATTTGCAACATGTATCGGTGTGTCCAAAAATAATAGAGCTAAGATACAGGATGATTGGATGGTCATCATATTGCCTCTGTCTAGGGGGATCCACAAGCTTCATATTTTTGGGGATTCTCGTATTGTGCTTGATTGGCTGCACCTGAAAAAACCTCCACACAATATCTTAGACAAATATATGGGGAAATCATTAGGAAAATGTCTCTTTTTCAAGTTGTCTCGTTTCATCATATATATCGAGAGCACAATCTGATTATAGCTAAATTATCCAATATGGGACAGTTAATCGTGGATGGTTCAATATAGGTTTGGGAATTTCAAAATGGCATCACCAAGGAATTAGATCCTAGAACCTACACATCTATATTCTTTTTAGGGACATCTAGAATCCCTCCATCAAAATTATTCAAGCCCATATGGAGTTTCTACCCAAAGAACATGTGTAATGATGTTTTCTCGTATGATGTCTTCCATTAACAATATTTATATGAATAGTTATATATGTAGTAGTTTACTTAGTTTATGAGGTTTGGAATATATCTATGTAAGGAAGTTTGTTTCATCTTAAATAATATGGTTTAGAATTTAATACAAATTTTGATATGTTCTCTTTTTTCTGTGGAAAAAAAATAAATATAGAAGATTACGGGATTGGGATTCCATAGTAGAAAATATAAGGAAGAAAAAAATGACTCACCAACCAAAATTAATCACATAATGCTTAACACATTACCCTACTCTGTTCCCGCTCTGCATCCTTTTAGGGTTTTAGAGTCATTTTATTTTTCTGATCTAGGAAGCTAGGGTTCCTTCCCTAGTCGCCATCCCCATTGTTATGTCCCTTCCTAAGTGACCATTTTACCAATTCCCTATCCCATATAGTTCCTATGGTTTTAGGAGAAGAAGACATGATATATTGGGATTAATTTTGAACAAGGCATAAGTAGTTAGAAAATTTAGTACTTTTAATATTTGAGATGATCCATAGTTATTTTCAATTTATGAATAAATTAATGCTTCGATAAATTTGGTGATTAAGTGTCCCATAGGGTGCATAAGGATAATAGGTTAAGATATTGATCAATAGAAAGCTTGAAAAAAAAGGAGAAATCTAGAAGAAAGCGTCCAAAGCTAGAAATCAATGAAAAATAGGCAAGTGGATAAAGCTGGAAAAAGATGGATTTTGGTAGAAAGGTAGGAAATAATTCAAAAGAAGGACATCAATGGAAAATTATAATATATTAGTAAAATCAAGAAAAATAAGTAAAATTAAAAAAGGTGAGGCGAAAGTAGCAAAGCAGGATAAAGAAGGAAAAGTCGGAAAGTAGAGAAAAGATTTCCAAAAGAACAATTCCTAAACTAGCTCATGAGGGCACATTTGGCTAGGATACCTTGCAAAATAATTCATTCAGCCTATTAATACATGGAATACCACCCTAATCACATATTTTGGTGAATTTTTAATTGATTTTCATAGCTCTTGAGCTCTCAGTTCGACTTGTGAGAGATGCCCCTAGTCACAGCTCAGAGATATTCCCCTACTCCTTCTACTATGTGATTCTTGACTTAGAGGTTGGGATGATGGAATTTAGACACTTTCAATGCTTTTATCGCATATCATGAAGTTTATTCAAGTCTATTTTGAAGTTCATAGAAAGTTTCATCAAGTCTGTGATTTGAATCCTAAAGTATTCCAGTATTCTCCAATGATATTTTATTGTATTGAAAATTATCAGTATTAAGACTATTATTAGAATCCTGTTGGATCCAATTTAATTTAATTACTATTATTATGAACCTCTAATATCATTTTTAAACTTTCATAATAAAAAATTCTGAATTATTTTGAATTTTCTCCACCTCTCCTAGATTTGCATAGTTTTTTACTAGTTTTCAATATTGCTTTATTTTACTAACTTCTAATTAATGGATTTTGATTCTATTAGTTCTTAAATTTTTTTAATACTCTAACGAACACTCTCCATGCCTTAATTTTTCAAATTTTATGGTGTCTAAGTTTGTTTTAAAACCACTAAACTCAAGCTAGTTGAGCAATCATGATTACTAATTTTCATTGTAAGACCTCTAAACCTTACCAAATAATTCATAAATATGTATATTTGAACAATAATTGATTTAATATAGTATGATGGATTATTCTAATACTTTCCAAGTCAAAACCACTTACCCTTAACCCTTGTAAAGTGTGAAGTGGAATATCTAGTTTGCATATGCTAGGGTACCAAGGAGACTTGGAGTAGACTTCAACATCAGTTGGTTTGAAAAACTAAATGGTCCTATAAAATTGTGTTAAGGATATTTGAGCTAGAAAAACCCTCCCATCTTCCAAAGCCTTTACAAATTCCCCCTTTCTCTCAAATGAAAGTGCCTAATTTGACCCCTCCATTTCACTATTTTTCTTAAACTACTTGAAAAGGTAATTAATGTACAATGAGATTTGATTGGTACATTATAATGGTATCATAGTACTTTCCTCTGAACCTATGGAAAGCAATCTCTCAAGTTCAGAGTTGCAACCATGATATTGGTACATGTTATAGATGAAGAAAGTGATTATGATTTGTATGAAGAAGAGTACACCTCCATAAATGAGGAACCGACATACAGTTCTTCATGTAGTTTCATATACAAGGATGAGGGTTATTATCATGACCCAATATATGATTATACATAAGGAATGATCGAACAATATCTATATTTGTTGGGGGGGGGGGGGTTCTTTGGAGGAAAACCACTATAAATTAATTCTTCTAAATACTTCTGAAATCACCAAGCATTAAAGGAAGAAATCAGGAACTCATATATTTCCAATTTTACTGTAAAATGGAGGTTAGAAAGATATCCATGAATGAAATAATGGCAGAAAAAATTGTTGAGAAAATATGTAAATAATTAGAGCATAAATTGCAGAAAAATAGAACAAACAAGTGCTCAAAAGAAGAGTCCCAAATGGAGGAGTTCCAGTTAGTGTTAGGTGATTGCAAGGTAAAGGAAGAACTAGTTCCTTCCATCAATTATGTAGAAGAATAATCGATAGGTGAAAGGATAAAATAAAATGACACTTTGTACATGGATGAAAGAGAATCTACTAATGGATGCTCGAGTCCCTATATTGGTGACATAGATATAATATTTGAAGAAACTATTTCAAGCACAATTTCCATTGAGCATGAAGATGAAAAGATTGTAGTAGGGAAAGTTTTACCAAGATCAACTTTTTACTCACCACTTGAAATACATTGTGAAGTTGATACCATTGAAAAATAAGAGGAGCTACATCCTCAAGAATCTAATTTTTTTGCATTGCCCTTAAAGATGAGTGAGGGGAATATCAAAGAAGCCCTGAGAATTCTCCATGATACTTATGCATTGGTGAGTCACTGTCGTTAGATAACTGCATCAATAGAGTAGAAACCTTCCCTTGAATATTTTGATCACATTTAGAAAGAAGTATCAAGCCTAATATGTCATTTTTTTCAATTTCTTTCTGATGGATACCATTTACTTGAGATTGTTGAGTTGTATCATGGTACATCCTTTAAGGGGAGAAGAGAAGATTGGCAAGGTC
This sequence comes from Pseudotsuga menziesii, assembly GCA_001517045.1. Classification (NCBI taxonomy): domain Eukaryota; kingdom Viridiplantae; phylum Streptophyta; class Pinopsida; order Pinales; family Pinaceae; genus Pseudotsuga; species Pseudotsuga menziesii. The sequence continues at coordinate 475,853 of LPNX010678837.1, forward strand.
ACTCTAGAGTCAGAGTCCACCCAAGATTCTTTGAAGAGAACTCATAGCACACTTCAAGAATATGAGATTCAGATTGACCAGTTTCGCAAGAAGCTGGAGAGATCACATTCACCTTCCTACACTTATGTCATCCCATCCCGAATGGTTGCATTAGAGGAATTTTGGGGTCTAAAATGGGCCTCCTAAGGAAAATAATAAAATAATAGTTAAAATAATAAAATAATGGTTAAAATAATAAAATAAT
>LPNX010678837.1:476184-489286 GCA_001517045.1 Pseudotsuga menziesii
AGTCATGGATCAAATGAAGAACCTCATGTGATGTTGGTACATGAGGTACATTCCTATTTGCAAATTCTTGAGGAGGATCAAGCATTTGAGATTCCATTTGGAGCAATTCACACCTTCATGGAAGAGGAATATATTTACACCATTGTCAAACCGACCAATGGAAGATGGCATGCATTCACCAATCTGATGGATGCATCTCGCATGGAGATGAGATTGGTTCACTCTTTTTCATACCACACACCTATGAAAGACATGACACATGTAAATGAATATTGGGATAAGGGATTATTTTTCTTAGTGCCAAATGAGGAGTAGAATACTCCCACATTCTCTATTGATGGTTGTAGTTTCATACCTTCTGATGTGACAAGCACACCTGTATTTCTTTAGAAGGATATTAAAGAGTCCTTAGCTATGAGAAATATAGAGAGTACATGCCATTTGAATCAGCAAGCGAATGGATTATATATTCGTTGATTGGATAGATAAATATATCACCAAAATGGAGGACAAGGATGCACTCGACTTGCTTAAATCAGTAGAGGTATTTTGTACATGCATGCCTTAAAGGAGAAACCTTGTGAGATGCTTATATGGGAAGACTCTTTTTATTTGAAGAAGGTGGATGATCACATTCCATATAGATCAACAAACAAATCTGTTCATTCACTCATCGATTGTGTATATAGAGGCAACATTAAATTGAAAACTTTGGGAGGTAAAGGTTTCCCTTATTTATACAATGAATTTTTTGTTATAACTGACATTGCCTTGACATGTGAGCAACAATAAAGACATATATTGGAACCAGTAGATAGCTCCAGTACACATGCATAAGAGGATTGGGTGTGCAATTGCATGGAAAATGTTTTCAAAACCATCGGAATTTATGGGCTTCCAACATGATTTTGGGATCTTGGAATCCTTTGGAATGCCAAGTTTTTCCAGAAGACATAAACCATGGGATCATGGCATCCTAGGGAGTGATAGAGTCTTCTTGATGTAATTTGATATTGGAGGAATGTTGTACAAATAGTGGGATTCTGTTGTTATCTGGTTTATAGTTTGCAATCTGGAAGCATAAATTGGGGGAGGTGAGCAAGTGAAGAAATACGACATTACAAATTTCTTGGGGATAAGAAATATAGGGTGGCGAGGACTGTCACATCCCTTCCTAAGTTCCCATTTGACCAAGTCCCTATCCCATCTAATTTATATGGGATTAGGAGAAGAAGACATGAATTATTGAGATTAATTTTTAACAAGGCATTCGCAGTTACAAAATTTAATACTTTTAATGTTTGAGATGATCCATAGTTAATTTTATTTTATGAATAAATTTGTGTTTGGATAAAGTTGTTGATTAAGTGGTTAGGAGGGCGTATAAGGATAAGAGGATAATATATGGACTAATATAAATCTTAAAAAAATGAAAAATCTACAAGAAAGCAGCCAAAGCTAGAAATCAATGAAAAGCCGGTAAGCGGATAAAGAAAGAAAAAAGTAGAAAAGTAGAAAATGCGGTGAAAAAAGCAGCAAAGCGGGATAAAGAAGGAAAATTACAAAAGAAGAGAAATTATATCCAAAGAATCAATTCCTAATCTATATCATGAGGGAAAATTGGGATATGATAGCTTTCACAAGAATTCATCACATTATAAATACAAGGAAATTTTCCCTACTCGCATCTTTTGGTGAATTTTGAATTTATGTTGATAGACCTTGAGCTCTCAATTTGACTTGGGATATGTGCCCCTGCTGCTTCTACTAATTTATTATTGAGTTAGAGGTTGGTATGATGGCATTCATACATTTTCACCGATTTTAGTACAGGTGTTGAATCTGATTCAAGTATGGTTTGGTGTTCAAAGAAGGTATCATGGAGTATATGATTCAAATCCTTAAGTATTCTAGTATTTTCCAGTGATAATTTATTGTATTGAAAGTTTTCAAGTATTAATACTATTATTAGAAGTCTCATGCTCCAATTTAATGTATTATTGTTAGTATTATCCTATGATATCATTAATAAACTTTCATAATGTATAAGTCTAAATTATTTTTAGTTTTCTCCACCTCTCCTAGATTTGCATAGTTTTTTACTAGTTTTCAATATTTCTTTAGTTTACCAGCTTCTACTTAATGGATTTATATTATATCATTTTTTGAATTTTTTAAGCCTCTAATTAAAACTCTCAATGACTTATTTTGAAAATCTAATGGGATGCAAGGTTGATTGGAAAGCACTGAACTCAAGCTAGTTGAGAAGTCTTGATTGTTAGTTTTGCTTGTAAGATCTCTAAACCTTACCAAATCATTCCTAAATTTGTATATTCAAACCAAAATTGATTTAATACACTATTAGGGATTATTCCAAACCTTTACAAGTCAAAAACACTTAACCTTATCCCTCTACAAGTGCCAAGTGGAAGATATAGTTTACATATTCTTGCGTACCCAAGAGCCTTGGAGTAGACTTCAACGACAACTGATTTAAAAACAAAAATATCCCTAGCACATTGTGTAAAGGATACTTGATCTAGCACATCCATCCCATATTTTATATCCTTTAGAAACTCCCTCTTGATCTTCTATCAAAGTACCTAATTTGACCCCTCCATTTTCATTGTCTTGTTTAAACTCTTTGAAAAGCAAATTAATGTACAATCAGATCTGATTGGTACATTACACCCATTTGTTCGAGAGGAAATTGGTTCAGTTCATATGAGGCAGTGTTGTTTGGTGGTGGCGCTCTTAAGAGATGACCTATTATGTGGTGTTTAGATCCTTTGCGGTGGTGGCAGTGCAATTGAATGGCTTAGTGGCGTGGCATGATGTTAGATTCTGTATGGACTCTTGTGTGCATTGGCCTAATTCATCTAGGGAATCATCCCTTACTGATTTAGATCCTGCAGTGCCTCCCTCAGTGGAGTATCCTACCCATAGATGACGATGGATCACTCCCTTCCTTGCGGTCAATGGTCGAACCTTTGTGTATTTTTTTGTAGGTGGGTACTGTAAATGAGCCATGTGGTGGTTAAGCATAAAAGTAGCTCTCTCACATATTTAAATGATGAATATCCAACTCATACACATCAATTAACTATTGTAATATGAAGATGTATTGGAATTATTTATCACATAATGGGAAGACAATTTTGTTTCATATGGTTATACCGATGGTATTTTTCTCTTTTATGCTCTTTCTGAGCAATTTTTTTGTTTTGCGCTCAATGTAAAATCTGGTTATGGTAGCCCAGTTATAGGGGTTTATTTAAAAATTCTCCCTTCTCTTTGAACATTTTTTTTGTATTTGCTTCACTACTTAATCTAGTGTCCTTGTAATAAGGTTATATTGATGTAGTTTCATAACTACTACCTTCTCTTTAAACAAAGTTTCTCTTTACATGTAAACCTTTGAGTTGTAAACACTATCTTTTATTACTGATAATATAATGTAATCTTGTTTTGGAAAAAAAATAATAAAGAAGACAAAAATGAATGATCCTAAACTACATAAAAATTTCAATTAAAAAGTTAGAAACAAGTTTAAAAACTTTTTTGATAAAAGTAATATACAATGTTTTATATTGATTAAATTAAATTTGATTAATTAAGAAAAAGTAGTAGTATTTTAGAAATGAACACAAAATAACCTACATTTTTTTTAAAAATTCTCGAACAAAAAAATACATGATATTTATTTTAAATTATTCTTATATATTGATTAACAATATCATATAATACCATTCATGATGTCATTTAGTCGTATGTATTTATTTTTGGGTAGTATTGGCACATTTTTCCAGAAGAAATTATCAGTTCCTTGTTATTCAATAGAATCAAAGGTGACATGTTTACATAATCAAGCAAAGCTTTCACATTGCAGGTCCACAAGAAAAATATATGCCCAACCTTGTCTCATATCAAAGTTTCAACAATCAAAATGAAATACGCCAACAGTAGAAAATAGGATCTAGTATCATCATCCATTCTCCATCTAATACCCCATGATACTGAGAGGTCAAGTCAAGTTAGAATGGCTGATCCAGAGAAGCACTTATGGGTGTGTTGATAATAAAAGAGAGGACCAGTCCACCTCTGACATCCACAGGATGTAAAATATATAGCCATACTCAAGGACATCAAAGATGTGTGAATATAGTAGACAGGAACAAGCTCAAATAGTTGTAATGTACCATTCACAGTACATACACCCTCAGATAATTATGAATAATAGAGAAGGCCCGAGGCCAAAGAAAGTGCTTCTTTGGATAAGCCGTCTGCTTTAACATTGTATTCTCTGTGTACATGACAAGTATCGAGCTAGAGGAAGGATGATTGCAGATCTCTGATGTTTTGGCACCAGCCATCAACATTGAGAGCAAAGGGGTCAACTCTCCTATTGAACCAATTAATAATGGCATATGAGTCTTTATGTATATGGAGACGAGGTAGGCCAATCATTTTCGCAATAGTCAACAGAGTCCAAAGAGCAAGAAGTTCTGATCTAGTATTGATGCTCATACCAACACCCATTTTCAAATAGTAATAAAGATCCTGGTTGATAAGGATATGTACACCAATACCTCCCTTCATATCGGCTGAGGCCCCATCAAACAACCCAGCAGGATATTCAAAGACAAGAGCAGCACCAATAATTCTCCTTTTAGGTTTCAGCTGAGAAGATACCGGATGTTGTTGTAGTTGATCAATAATATTATTCACAATAAACTTGATATCTGGCTTGAGATCCTCAAATATATTCTTGTTCCTAGTTAGCCATAGTTTCCAACACATCAAGGGAGGCATGTAGGTAATCTTTTTTTCAATACTGAACCAATGATCAAGGTTCTGTAGGTAGGTTGACTCCTTCCAAACAATAGGACGGTGAAGAACTGTACTGAGGGACTGGATAACATCTAGGGTGAAACAGTAGTCAATAAAAAGTTGCTTGACAGTCTCAGATGAACATTTACATAATAAGCACCAGTTTGGACCGATGTAACCCTTTTTATTTAAGTTATCCCAGGTATATATCCAGTTGGATAAACATAAGCAATTGAAACAAATAATCTTCAACCATATATTACAATTCCATATCTATATGAGTGCCCTGTCCATGCGATCAGTAATAGTATAGGAAGAGATGAGTTAATAATCCAACTTAGCATTGATAATGGCATTCTTCTTATTCTACATCCAGACAAGAGTGTCCAATCCCTCACTCAACCTGATGCAATCATGAGATAACACATCAACATATTTGGTCCAAGTATCCTTCCATTGACCATCTAAATCCAGATCATCTGATGTGAGCCAGTAAGTCCGCGAGACAGTTCCAATACCCCAGTTGTGTGCATCAGAGAGGTGAGTGATACCAAAGTCCTCCAAGTATACCATAAGATCCCCATGCATGATATAATCAGTGTTTAGGCCAGCAATAGGTTCAATGCCAACTTTTATTTAGTAACCATTCCCAACCTTCCATCCTAGACATCTAGTAATCCAAAAGATCACTCTGATGAAACCATTCCAGAAATAGGAAGTACCCTGTACCGTAAACACTTGGTGTTGAAGCCAATCTTCAACCGGTTTATTTTTGAGATATTTATGCTTGAAAATGGTGGACCAGATGCCATCACCATTCAACACCAACCGGAATATTTTCATTCTAAGTTCTAGACTAAACCAATCCAAATTATTAATATTCCACCCCCCCAATTCATAAGGACAAGAGATCATATTCCAATCAACCAAGTGTGTTCTGGAGTTATCCAATGAATTTCCCCAGAGAAAATTGAAAAGGGAACGACAAAAATAGTTTATAATACTTCTGGGCATGCAAGCTAGAGAGATCCAATAAATACCTAGTCCTAATAGAACCGATTTGACCAAAGTCAGTCTACCTCTGAGAGATAATAACCTTTAAGTCCAGTTACTAATCCTTTTTTTAAATTTTTTCATAAACTATATCCAATCATTAACACAATATCCCAATGGCTTAGGGTAGAACCCTAAGTACTTGAATCCCACAGATAGAGGTTCCATTTTGTAGGGTAGCAATGAGAAGATCCTTTTTCTACTTGTCTCATCAATGTCATTATACAAGAAAGATGACTTTTCATCACCAATTTTCATACCTATAGTAGTACAAAATAGATCTAACAATATTTTATATTGCTTCCATTCATCCACGGTCCCGAGATCAAACAGTAAGACATCGAGTCAATGAATAAAAAGTATGTAAGATATAAGCTATGTGACACCTTGACACCAGTAATAGTCCCTCTATGCTGAGCATTAGTAATTAGCAAACTCAGAATCTCAATGATCAAGATAAAGAGGAGAGGAGAAAGGGGGCATCCCTACCTGATGCCCCTTGAGACAGGGAAAAATATGGAGGGTGTCCCATTGATGAGGACAACAAAGTTAGAATATTCCACACAACCCATGATCCAATTGACACCCACAACAAGTACACCAATCTATAAGAGGACTAATCTAAGGAAAGTCCAATTTACCCTGTCAAAGGATTTTACGAGGTCAAACTTAATAGCCATGATCTTCTTCTTCTCCTGTTTAATGGAATGTAGAACTTCTTGTGATATACCCACATGTTCTATGATATGTCTAATGTTGAGAAACCCAAACTGGTTTCTAGAGATGGCTTTGTCTAGTAAGGGCTTAAGTATGTTTGCTTCCATCTTAGAAATAATTTTGTAGACCAAGTTACAGAGGGAGATAGGCCTGAAATCAACAAATGTAAGTGGCTTGTCGCATTTAGGTACGAGGGTTATGAATGTAGCATTGAGAGCACATGTTACCCTCCGAGTCAACCGTCAAATGTTCTACATATCTAAGAATGTCAAGACCAACTAGATCAAAGAAATGGAGGTAGAATTCTATAGGCCATCCATCCAGTCCAGGGATTTTTTTTTTGAATCCTTTAAGTACTCCTTCAATTTCTGATAGTGTGAAATCTGCCAAAAAATGCTCAATATCTTCCTCCTGGACAAAGGAAGAGAAAATGCTGATGACATTTAGTTGTGCCTCAATATTTGATATGCCATCATCAACAAATAAGTCAAAAAATTATTATGCACCCAAACCCTAAAGCTTTGTTTCATCCTCAACTAACTCACCATTTTGATTCTTTAGGGCCCATATAGATTTCAAATTCCTTCTAGCAGAGGCATAGGAATGGAAAAATTTAGTGTTTGTATCACCCTCATTTAACCAATCAATCCTGCTCTTAAGTTTTCAGGTGAGTACCTGATGGGATAATAACCCATCTTTTCTAGCCTTAAGTTGTGCAAGATGAGTGGCTTCATCGACAGTTATAATACTAGAGATCCTGGATGAAAGGAGATCAAGTATGGATGAATTAATTTCCTTATCCTCTTTAGTTCTAGCAAAGGCCGTTCTCTTTTCCCAATCCTTGACATTGCACTTGAGTCTCTGAAGTTTAAAGTTAAAGACAAACATAGAACCCAAATTTGAGGGTACTCGAGAAGTCCATGAGGAATTAAATAGTGTACATAAATCCTTATCCAAAAGCCAAGCCTTATTGAATTTGAATGGATAAACATGACAAGTAGGAAAAATGTTACACTCCAGACATATAGGGTAGTGATCTGAGATCTCAGAGGGGTGAATCCAATATTTGTAATGGTTCAAAGAAGGAATAAGATGGATAGATGCAAGAAATCTATCAAGTCTTTTACTAAATCCATTAGGCCCACATGGCCATTCCTCCAAGTAGGACCAGGAGAGTTGGGGGGTAAATCCACCATGTTAGTGGTATCTAGAAGGTGAGAAAAATAATGAACCATGTGATCAATGCGGGATTTTTCACCCAAAACTTCAGCAGCGGAGAGGGTAAAGTTCAAGTCCCCAGCTAAGATGAGGTTGGGAAAGTTAAAGATACCCCCTATCAATACATTGTCCCAGAAGTATGCTCTATTAGAGTAGGGCCCATAGCAATTGAAAATGGAGTAGGCATAATCAAGTCCCTTAAATCTAGCTTGGATAAGGATGCTAGTTAAATCTATCTTTGATAAGGATGCTAGCAAAGGAATGGTAGGCCTTACACTTAGTGAGGTGAGGGTTCCAACCAGTGAGAAGTACCCTAGATAGGCCCTGAGATTCAAGTGCACAAAATTCCCAGCCAAGTCTCAGCTTAGAAAATAGACGAAAAGAATAAAAATGGTCACACATTGTTTCTTGTAATAGTATCATATCTGGTTTTAAAGGAGAGAATAGTGTCCTGAGAGATTTTTGCTTGGTAATCCCTCCAAATCCTTGAATGTTCATAGAGATAATCCTCATGGGTTAACCTGTTCAATAGGGCATTGTGCTCTAAGTGCCTGTGGGGAATTTTGAGATCTAGCTGTCGTTTTGATCCTAGCTGAGAGAGGAGTGTAGAGACCCGGGGGTCCAATCTCATCAGAAGGGATAGAGGAAGATTTACTCTTCCTAGATTTTCTTATAGTAACATTCTCAAACCTAATAGAGTCCAGGGGGAGTTTGTAAGGTGAGATAGGTGATTTATCTGAAAAGATAGCTAAGGATTTAAGTAGGGAAGGATCGAAGAAAGAAGGAGTGGATGTTGGATTTTGCGGGGTATCAGAAATAAAAGGAGGAGATTTCCTTTGGAGTGGGGGGAAGTCTGCCAAAGTAAAGGAAGGTGTATTCTCAGGAGATGAAGTGCTGTGAGAAATGTCAGTGGTGGGAGGTATAGTGGAAGGAATGGATTTAGCCAAAGAGAGTGAAACTGTAGAAATAGCCAGGGCTATACTCTCTATGTCATGTATATATACTGTAGTTCCCCCTTAGTAAGGTCACCAAAGAAATTAGGAGATGAAGAATCATAGGTACCGACAGGTGTAGGCGTGCCCAAGGAGTCAACAGGTGGAGAGCTAGGTGAAATCTCAAAGTCCAATGGCGAGGATACTAATTAGAGCAAATTTGGGGTTCAAAATGGGCCTCCTAAGGAAAATAATAAAACAAGCCACATCACACTACAAATATGCCACTTCATATTAAATCTAATGAAAATCTCATGAAAGTCAACCTAAATCATCTCATTAATGGTAGTTGACAACTCTATTGATTTAATGTAGAGTTAAGAGATATTGATTAAAAATATTAATGAAATATTTAGATTCTTGTGCACACATAATAAATGATAGGAAACTTTTGAATTTTATATTATTATTATTTTAAATGAATAGACCACTACATTTTATATATTTAATAAATGTAAAAATTAAATATATTCATTTATAATGAAAAATATAATTATAATAGTATTAAAAAAATTAAAAAACCACTATTATCTTTTAATATAAATTTTATATTAATTCATATAAAAAATATTACATCACATAAAATAAAAAACAATAAACTATGTATATTCATATTTTTTTTATATTAATATAAAAAAATTAGTGGTTTAATGGGTAGGTAGGTAAGAGAGAAAAAAAGTAAAATCAAATTTTATTATAATTTTAGTAACAATAAAAATAGTTTTTATTTTTTATTTTGTTAGTATTTAAATGTTTTATTTATTTTTGGATGTAATAATTAAATATATTTATTTTTTAAATATTATTTAATAATATTAAAAATACTAAATATCTTTTATTTAGTATTTCAAGATAAGTCTATTTAAAATTAAATATTATTTAGGTTTCTTTTAAAAAAATTGATTAATAAATGTTTTTAGTATTTCAAAATGCTTCCACTACAATTTTAATTAATGTGAAGGTTATGTTTTAGAGGATTTGGAAGTAGTGATCAAATAAAATATTCTATATTTATTAGTTGAAGTTTATTTATCTTATTTCGAGCTGATCTTTTCAAGAACTTAACCAAGGTGAGGTTGATATGGAGTTAACTATTGTCAAATAAAAATATGACACATAAGCATTATGTGTCCAACTCAACCATAATGGTTGACCAAAGATATTGAAATTCTATTGGTTTAAAAATTCAACTCAATCCAGCTCATCCAAGGCATGGTTTTTTATAAGGCCCATTTTAGACCCCAAATTTTCTCTAATCTGAGGCGAGGCAGGTGAAAACTTTGGATCTGAGTATCCAAGGTTTAAAGGATGTCCATATAGTAAAGAAGGACACTTATTCCTAAGGTGTCCAGTTTCATGATAGTATCTACACATGAAATGCATGTTCAAGTAGTCCAATATTTGGGTGAAGACCGTGTTGTTGCACACAAAGTCAGTCTTAGGGAGGAGCCCCTTCGACACATCAAGTTCTACCACGATCTTAGCAGTTCTTTTTATCAAAGATAAGGTGGAAGTATTTTTCTAAAGACACAAACAACCCCAAAGTGTTGGAAATACCAGTCAGGATCTCTCTGTTCCATAAGGGAAAAGGCAAGACAAGTAATAATACCTAGAGATGTATTTTAACCACTCTTTTCTTGAGTGGTTCAAAATTGGAATGTCAGTGGTTGAGAACCAGTGAACCATTCGTAATAGTCCAAAGCTGATTTAGGATATGGGAGGCATCGACATCCTCAATAAATACAATAACCAACAACTTATTAGCGAGCAAACTAATGGTAGGGATGTAGTTAAAGATGAGATTCCAGTTCTTGGTTTCCCATGCCACCCATTCTTCCCAGTTCATCGAGAAATATTTGAGGCGACCGATAAGTGCCCTACGACACAGATCCGAAACCCTATCCAATATTACATCTCGCCCTAGGACATAACAACATTTAGACTTGAGTGCATTCATAATTTAGTCTTCCTACGGGAACTATAGAGAGGAGGACATACCACCCCCCCTGTGGGATGGAAGGTGGGCAGATCCCTGAGGATTCCATACTAAAAAATAGATAGACCCAAACCCAAACAGTAAGGTGACATCCAATAACCGACGACATCCCTGATACCCCAGCCAAAGTAGGAGGGGAACCAACAATACAATGCTCGATAAAATGACAAACACCGTCTATCCCCAACTCGATAAGCATAAATGACAAAATAATCCAAAGAAAATAACAAACCCAACCTAATTCCCACTTGTTTTACATGATTAGTACGAAGCCCTCTTGGTCATAGGGCAGACTCCATGTGCGTAGCCACAGAACCAACCATCCCAAACACTAAAATTAAGAATACAGTAAACAAAGATCGAAAAACCAGTACCAACAAAGAGGAGTACCTGGGATAGTCCGAAGGAAGAAGGATGAGCAGTGTCAAGAGCAATGCCAAATAATAATGCCAATAGTACCTGTCGCGGCTGAAAATACCACCACAATCAACGGAAGCCCCGCAAACAACACAAGAGAGATAAAAAAAATGTTACATTGTTATTTTGTTATACTATTGACACGTTTAGGAGTATAGTGGTAGGTGAGTACAATTTGACTTCAATTAATGATTCCCCCATTAAAATAAAATAATAAAAAAATATCATATGATTATTCTATACAAACAATATGAGTCTATATTAATATTACATATTAAATGAAGAGTCTTGAAATTAAAATGCGTTATATATATATATATATAGGTGAATCCGCGGACCTGGGTAACACTTTTTGGCAAGCGCATTTTGGCAAAAATAGAAAAACACACCTCGGTCGAGGGTTTAACAAACCTTCGACCGAGGTTTTGTTAAGCCCTTGACCGAGTTATTTCTTAACCCTCGGTCGAGGTATTAAAACCTCGACCAAGGGTTAAGAAATACCTCGGTTGAGGTATGTACCTCGGTCGAGGTACATACCTCGACCGAGGTCCCTCTGTCGAAAAAATTATAAAAAGAGGCCACGGGGACCACGGTCATTTTTTTCAAAATCCCACTATGCAACCTCGACCGAGGAACGACGAGTGACATAAGGATTGGCACCCTGAAGCAACCCAAGCACGCCGAAGCAACCCAACCTCATCACGATGGCGTCGGAGTCAAGAGGTAACAGTCTAAATAATTGTTTTTCAATTTATAAAATTGGTAAATGTATGTTTTATTTATAAAATTGGTAAATAATTGTTTTATAAATTTATAAAATTTGTTTTAAAATTTGGTAAATGAATGTTTTTATAATTTTCATGTTTAAAATGTGTACCGGCAAGCAAAAATGCTGCCGGATTTTTGAAAATTTGTAGTTAAATTGAATTTTTTTGTTAATTTGTTATATATATATAAATTTTGTCAACCAGTAGCGTTTATGCTACCGGTTTAATTTTGAAATGTGTCCCGGACAAGCCGAAACGCTGCCCGATTTTTTTCAATCCTCCGTGAATTCATGGAGGATTGAAAAAAATCCATAAAATTTTTTTTATTACAAATATTTAAAAATAAAAACATATGAAATTAAAGAAAGTAAAGGCAAAGACATTTAATGTTTTAAATTTTTTTTAAATAAAAAAGTTTAATATAATGTTTGTATTGCAATTCTAAGTAAATGTTTGAATTTATATATGAATTATTCTTATGATTTTTGGCTTAATATTTGATATGATTTAGTTTAATATTTAATGTGATTATGAGTAATATCATAATTTCTTCTATTTGGATATTTACAATGTAATATTATTTTATTTAGATATTTACAATGTAATATTGTTTTTATTAAATTGTTTTATTAAACATAAATAAAATACTTTTCTTTTGGCAAGTAATCAAATTTGTTATTAATTTTATAAGTTTTTTTTGGAAGTAATCAAATTTTTAATTAATTTTTTAAAGTTTTAAAAATATACATATTAAATATATTTTTAATTAATTTTATAAAGTTTTTAAAAAATTGCATTTTAAATAGAATATTATAAAACCAAATTTTTGAAATTTAATTTTCTGTATTTTTATTAGACTATAAACGTGATATGATAAATTTTATTTGGGTTTATTTGTAATTGTCAAAAATAAAAATATAATTTAAAAAATAAATTAATATAAGTTGACATCTATATTTTATGTCCTATTACTAAATCTATCAAAACTTTATAATATAAATAATTTAATTTTTTATTATTAATAACATTTTACTAAAATATATAAGTTAATTAACTATTGACTATCTATATTAATATTCAATCCTAAGTGTTTTGATGAAAATTAAAATAAA
>LPNX010678888.1:3197-13669 GCA_001517045.1 Pseudotsuga menziesii
TATCCAAGTGGATCTCAATCGGGGAATCAAGGAGGGGTTAATTTTAAAATGTTGATAAACAAAAGATGAGAAAATAACACAACTACACAAATGCAGTTTTCTGATTAATCCTACCACGAATCTCTTTCCCCTTGCGGGTCACTCGGGAAATCGTGGGGTAAGTATTATGATTACTTTTGAAAATAAGATATGGAATATGGAATTAACAACAAGATCAAATATACTACCCTACCAATCAAATAAATTCTAGTAAAAGGAAATAAGCAGAAAAAGATGAAAAAGGCACCGACGCGAATCCCCCCAGGGGGGATGGGGAATGGGCTCGAAAGAGCCTATTCAAAGGATGATTTTATTACAGAGATTATAATATCAAAGAACTGATAAAATATATCTTTCTTGGTCCTTATACAGGCTGAAACCAAGATATTACAGTTTATGCAAAATAATTACAAATTATGTGACAAAGGAGAGCCCCCTGGGGGGATTTGAGCGCTCCAAAAGCCACTTTGGACAGCAGCTTCTTTTCTTCTCTGTTAGACCTGATAAATGACAGCGAGTGAATTAGAATAACAAATTCCCCAAAGAACTTTAAGAGTGTCTTTGGGTCAGCCTTCTTTATCTCAAAAAATTAATGAAATTAAACTAGTTAAACCAACGAAAAGGGAACCAAGGAAAGCAATATTTCCTTGGGATCTTGGAGTGCTGTTTGTGCAGCCAATTAACAACACTTATATTGAAGAATATTGAAATTATTGAACAGCAAAATGAACTACCTTAACAGCAAGCTATGAATTTTTCAATAAACTACTTGCGAAACTAAGGCAATTTTAGCTAGATCTCTTGAATTTGACCTTTATGTGCACAATGAAGCTAAGATCTAGAAAATTGAAGGGATCTTGATTAATTATATCTATGTATGATTTTCTTTATGAGATAGATCAGATTTAAAAAGAGACCTTAAAGTAACCAGTTTGAGGAAAGTTTAATAATTTTAAAGGAGAGAAAGGGGAAGAAAGGTGCTTGTTGTTGAAGCAGATCTGCAGAGGGACCTTGGTAGAGAATAACTGAGGGGAACGATCTTAGCAATCTCTGCTGGAAATCAATGGAATCAAACCTGAACCATATATCTTCTAGCTACGGCAAACCTGTAAGCTATAACACAATTCCTGCATACAGAACTATCAGATCTGAAGATACATATGAGAAAGGGATGATACAGTATGCAAATAACCTTATTTAACATACAGGTATTAACTCATTCAAACATATGCAGAAAATAGAAAGTAAGTAAGCTTACTTACAATGATCTATCCTTATGATTTAAGAAACCATTCAGGCAGACAATAATTAAGTGCAAAAAACTGGAAAAATAGCAGTTTCACCTCGATTGCAGCAAGACAATGACAATCCACACATGAAAGATACTCCACAATTGAGCCTCCAAAGCTTTTCTTTATTCAACAAAATAAGATCAATACACAGTTTACAATGGCAAGCCCTTCATTCCAGCTCTAACTAGCTTGGAAGAGGAGGTTGTGCCTGGATATATACAATTTGTAGGCCATCTAGCCCAGGGGGGCGCATTTACTCATGGAATCAAGTGAAATCAACTAATGGAGAGTCCATCAATGCCTGATCTGTGTCTAGCTGAGCCAGATCTGAGTCTCATTGAATGCAACTGTCAATCGGGGGGCTGATCTGACTGACACCTCAACCTGTTGACTGAACAATCCACCAAAAATCATCCAGTTGAGCCAAAAACGTGTTGAGGAGAGAGGGAGAGTAAAATTCCTCATAAAGGATGCTCAAGATCAACTCTGGATCTGATTTGATCACCTCCTTCAGTCAAGGATTTGTCAGATCCAATCAATCTGCTTCAGATCTGACTGATTTCAATCAAATCGGCTGAGAATCCATTGATTTATGATTTTGGATTTTCTGCATTATTCATCAATTTATTAATTAAAATAATCGATAATTGATTTTTGGGGCTTTCTGACCTGAGTGATGGAAAATCACTCAAAACTAGGAAACAGTGGGTCCATGGGTTTACGTGGTGCTCTTAGCTTGAAAATGAGCACCTACATGACTGAAACTGATTATTTGGCCCACTTTTATTACAAAATCAGTTTTTCCAATTAAGCTATTAAAAAATAGCCTAAGTTTTGGAAAAATTAAATTTTAATAAAAAACACTGAAAAAACTAAAAAATTGAAAAATTGAAAAACACCTAGGGGGACTTAGACATGTTCATATGACTCAAAAATGATGTCTAGCATGTTTATACATTGACACATAGACTCTAATAACCTCAATAGGCCTAAATGCCAAGCCGACCACCCCAACTTTGGAGGTATGGAGTGAAAAACTCAGAAATTATCAGTCGTTTGTTCAACAACCAATAATAACCAAGGGAAAAAACACCCTGGGCTGATCGGATTGACAAATAAAGTCTAAGAGACCGAGTCTTTTATAGACACTATCATGCTAGAACATTTATTACAATTCCCTCATTGGGTATGAACATGTGATATGGTACAACAAGCACTTCCCAGAAGTACTTCCAAAGGTCTTTTTGAAGTCCGAACAAGTTATCCCTGTCCGGTTCACCGGGCTCACTTGATAAAAACCACTAAGTACAACTTAGGTGGTAACAGCTATGAAATTCCTTTTTACTGCCAACCTTAGTTTCATTCATAATAGAAAGTTTATCCTCCTCAAACAGGCATGTCTCATCCTCTGACAGGACTGTGATTGGACTTTGTTTTTGGACTTTAGTATCCTCTTCATCACCTGAAACTTTCTCTGCAAGTACAATCTTTTCAGCAACAAATGTCTCTACTAGTGCATCATCTTGAACAGGCTTGGTCTCCTTATTATCAGACTACAAATCTTTGCTCTCAATGTCATTTCGATGTTGTTTAGACTCACAATATTCTTTTGTAGGCTCTGCAACTTCCTCCAATTTAATATTGTCTTCATCTTTAACCTTTATCTTCTGTCTTAGCTTTCTGATCAAGGTCTGTCCTTTATCAACTTGTTTTCTATTAGACTGTCCTTCTTGACTATTCTGAAACCTTGACCAAAAAAGGAAATATTCCCAAGTTTTTTCTTTACTCTGCAAAACACTGTTGATAATGAGTTTGATAAGCCCATGGTGAAAAATGGACTGTCTAGTATGATTTTGGTGTTCCTTGATTCTGCAATACATCTTCTGTAGGCTCTTTGGAAAGAAGAAAGGAAGGTTCATCTTTGACTCATTACTGAGGTGTTGAAGAAATATGAAATGGTATTTAAAAACGAAGGCATACCTTTCTTCACATGTAATATAGCTTTGTAAAACCTTAATAGGTTCTACCCATTCAAGCCTGAAGTTATGAATGGGTACACCCTTACCCCAATCTGGAATTATACTAGGTAGTAGGAACCTTTGTGCATTAAAGGTGAATGGCACTTTCTTGAACCATAGTTCTCCCTCATTTTTAACTCCTGTTGCCTCAGATACCCGGACTCTTTGGTCAATTTGAATTTCAAAGTATCAAAAGATATAGTGTCTTTGTCATAGCACTGAGCAAAATTATGGGAGACCTTTGCATTGTATCCATCAAATTTATTGAAAAATATCAACCATCCTGCATTTTCAAATAGCTCAACACATTCTGGGAATTTATCTATCCAATTGAGATCAGTGGGCTCATCCCTATTAGTTTTTCCACTCTTCTTCATTTTCACTATGGTTTGCAGCACCTGTCAATAATCTCACAGTCTATTTATCTTCAAATTCGTACAGTTTTGGCAGGCTATTTATCTTCAAACTCTCACAGTCTGCCCTAACACCAGTCCAGGAAATGTTTTGTACCAAATTTCAACAATTTGACCTAATCAAAAATCCAGGGACCTCCAATAGTTCTACTCTGAACTTTACTAACTTAAATGATGAACACTTAGATATATTGATTAATATCTCATCATTCAAAGTCTATTGAGTGAGCAAATTCATGTTCTTCCATAGAATTTTGACATTATAGGCTTTATCAGAAAAACCCCCAAATTTAACAAACCCTATCAAATTCCACATGGGGTACCTGCTCAAAAGCTTAATCCAAGCACTAGAAGTTGATCTCTTGAAAGGTTAGGTGTCGAATTGCACGTTCCAGCTATCTTCAACTGTCGAGATCACTTCGAACTGTCACCGCTGGGAAGCCCTAATTCTTCCCTCAACTGTCAAAAATCTGATTTCTCAGCAATTTGTCTCCACCACGTCTTTCAATGCTTTCATATTCTTCATCTTAAGAACATATTCCCAAAAATTATGCCTCATTCCACTCACTGTCATCATTCGCCATGAACTTGCATGCAATTGCCACGATCTCCCTCACATGATGACCCTACACTTGTTTCAATGATAAACCTGGCAAGACACGTATCAAATGTGATAATTGATGTGGTTAACCTCTCAGGGACGAAACCCACGAAAAAATTGGACTGAAAAATGACTATTTTGGCACTCGCGACTTTCTTGTAGCGCGCTAGTGTATTAATTTTGCTCTTGCGCTACAAGAAAGTCCAAAACATATTTTTATCTCATTAAATCACTTAATCAGGTTTAAGACTTGGTTTATATGACAAATCTTGATCTTAGTGTCTTTTATGAAATCATTAATCAATATACACCTTGTAGAACCCTTCAAGAATGAACTCTAAGCAAAATTTATAAAAGCAAGCTTAAAAATAGGAAAAATTAAAATGATGAAAACTAAAGGCTTAAACTCAAAATTAACCTTTATAAACCAAAATTTCCTAGAAGCAAAAACATTAGCAAGTTTCAAAAACATAAACAAAAGCATAAAACTAAGGAAGACAAAATCATGACCTAACAGATAGTACCTACTAATTTCAAATGTGCTATTGAACTTATTTTTAGACCAGTAGTACATGATAATGTTACAAATCTGAGGGTGTTTGAGGATGATGAGCAAATTATCGATTTCCTGACAAATGATGAAACTTTCAAAGACTCTGTGATTGATAATAAAGAACATCAAGAAAAGCTACAAAACAAAGAAGTAACTAAAGGGAATTTTATGCCCAAAGGAGTAATCTCACTAGAATGGATGTTTGACTTACATAAAAAGTTCAAAAATCTAGCCAATATGAAGACTAATAGTTCATCTATGCAATATGAACTAATCAATTTAGGGACAGAGGCTTAGCCCAAATACGTGAACTTGGGAAAATGTTGCTTGCCAGGAGAAAGGAGCAGGTTTATCACTTTGTTTTAGCAATACAAAGATATATTTGCTTGGACATATGAACACCTGAAGACATATGACACGCGTATCATTCAGCATGTTATTCCCATTAAAGAGGGCATAAATCCATTTCAGCAACAACTGAGGAAAATGAATCCAAATTTGGAACAGTTAATCCCAAATGAACTAAAGAAATTACTTGATGCAAAGATTATTTTCAGAGTCCGGCATTCAGAATGGGTAGCCAAATTGGTTCTCGTGAAGAATAAGTTAGGGGAAATAAGATTATGTGTCAACTTCAGAAATATGAACAGAGGTACAGATAAAGATAACTATTTGGTTCCACCAATAGAATAAATTCTCCAGATGGTATCACGTTCAGAATTGTTCTCCTTATTAGATAGATTTTTAGGCTATAACCGAGTATTGGTGGCTGAGCAAGATAGGTTGAAAAATACATTTTGAACGAAGTGGGGAACATTTATGTACAGAATAATTCCCTTCGGCCTCATCAATGATGGAGCTACGTTTCATAAGGAAATGTATATTGCTTTCTGGGGATTGATCGACCATAGTGTAGTGGTATATCCAGATGATGTAACCATTTCCTCTAAGAAAAGGGAAGATCATTTTTTTCATTTAAAACATATTTTTTATTGTTGTAGAAAGTACGACATATCTTTGATTCCAAAGAAAAGCATCTTCGCAATATTAGAAGGAAAACTGTTGGGACATATCATTTCAAAAAAGGGAATCTCCATAGACCCAGAAAGAATAGAATTCATATCTCTGATTCCCTTACCCCATAACAAAAAAGGTATGCAATCATTTATGGGTACCATAAATTTTGTTCGAAGGTTCGTACCTGACTTTGCAACAAATGGTGGAGCAGAGTGTGCAATTTAAATGGAACGATGTGAAAAAGGTTTCCTTTAATGATATCAAAGCAGAAATAGCTCATGCACCTTCTCTAAGAAGTCCTGATTTTGAAAAGGATTTTATTATGTACACTTTCACTTGCAACAGTACTCACACAAAAACGAGAATTGGGAGATGAGTACCCAATATCACTTATGAGCACTGGATTACAAGGGGCTGAATTGAACTACCATGTTGTAGATAAACAAGGCTATGCAGTCTTTAAAGCAATGAAACAATTTAGACCTTACATTTTAAAAACCAGAACCAAGATAATAATCCCTCATCTAGTTGTCAGAATCCTCTTAGTACAGAGAGAATTGGGTGAATGAAGAGGGAACTGGGTAACAACGTTGTAGGAATATGATTTAGATTTCAAACCAACCAATATTATCAAAGGTCAAGGGTCTTAGAATTCCATATGCTAAGATAGATTATCAACATTTAATTTCAATTTCATAAAAGGATATAGACAGGATCACCAAAAGAAACAGTATCAAAAGAACAACATAGATTTATCCTGGGAAAACCCTAGCAAAATATTCCTCAATATAGATTCCCGAAAAGATAAAAGGTAAAACCCAAAACTGATCCTCCTCCTTCTCCAGCTACAATTATTTCTCTCTCTCTCTTATGCGCTACACAAGTGAGTGTGTGTGTCTCAAATGAGAGGTGCCTCACTCTATTTATATTATTTCGTTCACTTGACATTTAACCCAGTTATGTAGGCTCGAGTAAACATAATTGGGTTATGTAGGATCAAGTAGACATAACTGGGCTAACTTATTATAATAATATATTATGGAGGGTACTAATGATCCGACTTACAATGGAGGGGACTTCCTCATGACTCTTATTAATTCTCCCAATAGGAACATTGAGGTACAAATAAATACAAATGATTCTCCTATAGGAACATCGGGGACCAATAAAATACATTTAGAATATTTTTCGAAGTTACAATAATTCAACACTCCCCCTTAATGAGAAGGTTATTCTACAACAACAATTGTAGGAGAGAGAGGGCATCATCAACATCATCAGAGTGATACATCTATAAATCATTGGAAGCTTTTCATCATCTTCAACATATAGTCTTCATATTTAAACTTCAGCAGCTGCAACACTTTGACTGCTCGATCGACATCATCATTTCGATCAGCAACATCATCACCTGAACTTTTAATCAAAATCATCATCATCATACTCTGAACTTTCGATCAGCATCATCATCATCATCATACTCTAAAATTTCAATCAGCAACATCATCATCATCACATTCTGATCTTTCAATCAGCAATCATCATCATCATCATACTTTTCTCTTTCGATCAGTAACATCATCATCATCAGCAACAACATGCAATCCACAATACGAAGACGAAAGTCTTCAGATCACTTTCAGACTTAAAGTCCAGGGATGATACAATCCTACCACATTCTAGAGGACCAAAGTCACCAGAAAGTTATTGATTTTCTTCTTTGGGACAACTTGTGGAGTATACCTCCTTACGCTACAACTAAGTAGGTATCATCATGTTAGAACACATATGGATATCATCTGATCATCATGGTTTGTCTTGAACATTTCTCCATCAGAAGAAAGGTCTTCTTACGTCCATGTAGCTAGAACCAACATGGTATCCTCTATGGGATAAAACCCAAAAATCTCACTCGGGATACAACCACAAGTGAGTCATCACCACATCATGGGATACAAACTCATGTGGGATAATAACAACTACAACCTCATGTGATACATTATCACATAAAGGGATAAATGTACATCATTACCACGTAGGCTACAACCTATGTGGGATCACAAGGGCTAAAACCGCATGTGAGGATTCCCTGCATCCTCAAGGGCTACAACCTTAAGGGACAATGGTATATAACCTATAAGTCTCCAAACCACATGGGATACACCCAAGGGATGTTGGGCAACAACCCAGTGACAAGTCATCCCAACCACATGGTATACACCCCAAGTTTTTTTTTGCACCAATCTAGTGACAAGTTATCCCAACCACATAAGCTACACCTCAATGCCCAAGGGTTGTTTGGAAACAACCAAGTAATAAGTAATTCCTAGCCATAAGGGATATTGGAAACCAATCCAGAGACAATTTATCCAAACCTCATGAGCTACACCTCAAGGTTTTTTGGGAACCAACCCAATGATGAGTCATTCTCGGCCATAAGGGATGGTGGCCACCAACCGAGAGACTCTGACACAACTAATTCCATTGAGAAGTGTCCATGTACAACATATTATTACATTAATGTATCCATCACAAATCAGTCTATTGATTTATGTTCTCCTAGTCTAGGGAGAATTTCTCACAACAACTCAACTCCGTCCATCATGGAGTATAATTTATCATGGTAACTCAACTCAGTCCCTCAAGAAGTATCATCTAGAATAGAAAAATCCCTCTCTCTCCCTCTTAAGGAGAGTTACACCATTTTCCTTGTCTCGGGGAGAATGCCTCATTTATGCTACACCATCAACACTCCCTCTCAATGAGAGAGACATTTCCCACCATTCCAAGCCTATCATGGAGGTACAAAAAAATTTCCCTGGGAAGAAACCAAGTGAGAATGTCAACAATATGATCATTGGTATGAATATACTGGAGTTGGATTGTACTCTTATGTGCCAAAGCTTCACATAACTTTGGTTATCACAATGAATTGGGGTCATCTCTATCATTAGTGAAGATATTCAAAATTCACACTGCTTCTCAAACTACCAAACATACTTCAATGTACTCAACCTATGTTGTACTTGATTCCAAAAATGTTTAGATCTTGCGACACCAAGAAATCATGGCATAAAAAAAAATCTAAAGTTATCTCAAACACAACCTACCCAATCAGAGTTTGAGCCTCATCTCCTCATCTACGACATATATCAAGCCATATTTAACTGTTCCACACAAGTATCCCAACACCTGATATGTTGCAACTACTCCCTTTGTGCTGGAACCTCTTGCTCCCTCTACACAAGAGCATACCACTACAAGTCACACTATTGGACATTGTTGCTCATCCATTAGTGTCATATCTTATCAAGTGAGTCTATTGAGATGATTTTATTTATCTCTCTCTATCATTGGATGCCACTCTAGACTCCCTCTAGAATTGTGTTGCAAACTCCCTTTGCAGCTCTGCATCATATTCTCCCTATAGAGATGCTTATTGGCTAGTTCACCGGCTTATATGAGATTCCATCCTAGATGCCAATATGAATTGTCTCTCCTAGTATCGACATTGGTGAATCCTAGTGCATCCTCTACTCTAATAAATCAGATGTATATTGCACCTCCTCAGAAGTCCACCGAACCAAAGAACACACTAATTTTCAATTATGACACATGTAACACTCTACAGTCTGTCGTAATTATAAATGGAAGATAATTTATTCTCATGTCGTCCCCTCATCTCAGGTAGCGTGCTGAAGTAACTATGGAAATACAAAGAACTCATATGTCGCTACTATATGTAACTCCACATGATCATCTATAGTAGAGAGATCAACATTTTTTGGATCCTATTGCTTCCAAACATCAATATCCATATGAGATCCTCTATACTTTTGGGTAAATGTCCACATATTACTGAATGTACTAGATCTGTTGTAATTTTTGAGTTCCCACTTATTCTTAGGAACAAGTATCATCATCCTTCTCTTATAGATCATAGCACATGGTCTTTCCTACAAGTCAAATTCAGTCAAATGGTTAGCAACATTGCATAATCATGAAATTCAATTAATTCATATTAAAATTTCAATTCAATTAATAGTTCACATGGTTATGTAAGCATCTTAGCCAATGCTTCAACACAACACCCATCCATGTACCAAACACACACAATAACTATCTGGATGCCTTCCATCTCCACCAGAATACACTATCAAGAAGATGCCTTGCTCTTAGCATGATATCAAAGAGATTTCATCCTATATCAGTTCCATCAAGGGCTCATGGAATGTTGTGCAATACTATAGTCTATTTACTCAATCATATACATAATATGCACTACATGAGCCTACTACTCGTCAATATCATTCATGTATAAATACACAAAAGAAAACAATATCATATGCTCATTGTAATATACCAAACGTATATTACATTTATTAATTAATTATTAATTATTAATTTAGGTTATTAATTATTTATGTGAAAGTTTGCATTAGAAGGGCACATTGTTTAAAGGTGTCTCTTCATAAATATATAATCCGCATGAACTTATTGTAGATATCCTCAATTCATTATGATATATATATATATATA
>LPNX010678911.1:0-16591 GCA_001517045.1 Pseudotsuga menziesii
TTCAGATGCGGATTTTGCTAGAGATGTTGATGACAGGGCATCTACTTCAGGTTACTTAATGAATATGGGATCAGCTGCAGTGGCATGGAGTTGTAAAAATCAGGATACAATTGCAAATTCTACCGCAGAAGCAGAATATATTTCAGCTTGGGAAGCTGCTTGTGAGATAGTTTGGTTAAGAAGGATTTTGCAAGACCTCAAAGTTGATCAGAAAGAAGCAACTTCATTATTTATTGATAATCAGTCAGCAATCAAGTTAGCCAAAAATCCTGTTTTTCATTCAAAAACTAAGCATGTGGATACTAAGTATCATTACATTCGGGCTCTCGTCGTCAAACAAATCATCAAGCCAAAGTATTGTCCATCAGAAGATCAAATTGCAGATATGTTTACAAAATATCTTGGAAGGGTCAAATTTGATAAGTTTAGAAATGAACTTGGTATTTGTTCAAAAGAATTTTTGGATCAAAGGGGGGATTGTTAGGAATTATGATCCAAAATGTAATAATTAGAAGTTTAGTTTAATAAATGTAAAAGGGCATCTACACACTCACGTGATTATGTGAGGTGTCCCTTAGTTAGTTTTGGTAACGGTAAATTAGTTGTTACTCTTTGGATATTTAAATCCATCGAGTTTTCCATGTGAGGTAATCTTTCGGGATTTAGCCCTCACATCTCTGTGATGTAATTATTTTCCTTCTTCATTAATAAAATTATGTGTCTGAGGACACTTTGTCAAGGATTGCTCAAACCAAAATTTGGGAATCAAAATTTGTTACAACAGAAGGATATCATTCTAACAACCTCTCAGGTGGCATATTGGATGTGACTTGTATGAAACGACCAGACAATGAAATGTGGAACACATGAAGAAAAAGGAAAGAGAGCATCCCCTACTCCCATCAGGTGGATGATGTCTGTACAGACCCCTTTGAGAAAAATGGACATTAGGGTGGGTGTGTAACACCTGGAAAATCTCTCGTGTACTATCATCGTTACTTCTGTTGGTGTGCTTAGAGTTTGGCTAACCCATATTGGTGGATGATTCTCCATGCATCGAGACCAAGTAGGGGCACAACAACCTTATAGTAAGCTTTCACCTTGAGCTCCATTTCTTCTGGGTGTGAGACCCTGGGGACCTTGGAGCATGTGGCTTTAAAGTCAAACCATAACTCGAAATCATTGGCCAACTTGTCTAAAATGACCTTCCCCGACACTGCTTGTTGCATATCTCCAAATTTTCTATGATCCAATCGGTAGTGCACTAGGCATTCCTTATACTCCTTTTGAGACATTAAAGGACCCATTTCTTCCCAAAAAAAGGGAACCCCCTATTCGTCAATGGTTTGAACAACTTGACGACCTCTTGGGCTCTATGCTCAGTAACCTCTATTTTGTCCTGTACTATCTCCATCATCCTGTGTTTGGCTATTACCTTTCTAGCTTCAAAGACAATAGTGAACCTGATTTGAAGATTGTATCTGTTAGTGGCCTCATCTAACAAGGAGCTCAGGAAGGTTACGGCACTCTCTGTGGTCTCCAAATGCTTTTTGTTCACTTCAGCCGCTACTACATGGAATTGTTTCCTGGCTTCTCTCATAGCAATTTCCAGATCTTCAATAAAATTGAGATAGGGTCGAAAATTGTCGTCTTCTATGATGATCTGGTCCTATATCAGATGCCTCACACCTTGCAAGCAAGTTTTCCTATCACTTGTTGGCTCAACTTATCATTTTGTTGAGTCAGTTCTCGGCACTTCTCTTCGGCCCTTTCTCTACCTTGTTTCTCTTTGACCCTTTCCTTTTCCAATTCTTCGACCTACTGCTTCAGTTTAGTGAGCTCGGTATCTTTTAGGCCTATCTAGGACATTGCTTTGGAGAGGGAGTTGGTGTCTACTTCTCCAGTTGTACCTGTGGACTAAATTTCCTTCTCCATGTTCCTACTCTAAAGCTCACTTTCCTTCGTTGCTAGTCTAGCTTTTAACATCGCTTCGCTATTCCTTAGGAGCTGGATATCTACTTCCCATTGCCTCCCCTTTTATTCGAGCTTCAATAGATTAGCCTTTGCAATTAGTAAGCTTAGAATTCAATGCCTCTTTCTCCCTTTCAAAGTCGACCAGTTCATCCGCTTGAGGGAGCTGGGTGCCGAGGATTCTTAATTCCTTTTTCAAAGTCTGTATCTGTTTATCTCTGTCATCGAGCATTTTCTGTACCAAACTCCCTTTTTGCATAGATCCCTCCATATTTATAGCTTCTTTCTGTAAGTTGTTGATTTGGGCCTTTAGTGCTTTAATCTCCACTCTCAACTTTCTTAAGAGATTCAAAGTTTTTGCTTTATTATCCTCCGATTTGGACAGTTGTATGGTAGCTTTAAGTAATCTGGTATTCAGTATATCTCCAGTCTCTTTGTTCAGGTGTATGATGTTGGAAGTGGGAACCTTTGAGAGGCTTACATTGACCTCGGACACCTTGTTCCCCACTGCCAAGGCTAAGCTGAGGGTATCAGTGGCATGATCCCTTACAGTTTTTTAGTGCCACATTGGGCTGAGGCAAGCACGAGGCTTCGCGGTATAGTTCTGTTGTCTCCTCAAAGGTCTTATCAGCCCTTTCTCAGTAAGACCTCAGCCATTCCTCTTTGGACGCATGCTCATTCAGATTTTGTACATCGAATATATACTCTTGTATTTTCAATTTGGCCACCTTGGGCTCCGCCTGTTGCTGTACCTTTACTAAATTCTTCTTCTTTTCCTGTCCCTTTTTAGCCTGCACCAATTGCTATCGGGGCACCACTTTTTATTTCTTGTGTGTGCTGGCAATGTCCACTTCTTCATTATCCAGAGGCTTTGGAATCCCTCTTTTTATTGAAATTGCCGAATAGCTGACCAAGGATGAGTATCCCCCTGCAATCGAAACTATTGTATCCAACTCTTTATGGGGAGAAACTACTCTCGGTAGCTGTGAGCCAGTGTCCTGCTCGACACTTCTATCCATCGGGGCAGGATTAGGGAAATCATCCCAATTCACCTTTTCTCTGAGTCTAGGCACCTCTGTGTGCTCAAAGGGCCGGCATTTGTGAGTTTTTCTCCTCTTGGAGATCCCCTGGTGAGGGTCATAGTTTCTTGCTTGCCCCTAGGCAAATTCCATGCCTCTGAGCAAGATGGAGACCAGGGGCAACACAGCCCTGCTTCTGACTGTGTATGGTCCTAATTTCCAAGGAAAAATCAAATTTGAACTCTTCTTGAAGTTCAAGAAGTGTTCCTCCTCGACCATGAGCTTTTGCCGGATCAACTCCAGGAAGAAAACCCTGGGGGTTAAGAAAGATGGCAGGATTTAGGGTGGATGTATGAAGCCATACAGCCTTATTTTTGTTCCAAATTCTGAGAGGAACCAGTCCCCTATCTTCTTTATTTTTTACAATTGCAGCATTTACCTCACTTCAGGAAACACCTCTGACAACCTCTCTTAAAAGAAGACTTCATATATTTCAGCCATCAATTGATTCAAGAATTTACAGTAATCAGTGGCCATTTGAGCAGTGATCGCCAATTCTGGTGCCTACAAATCTTCCTCATTATAGGCTATGAACATCCTCAACAAAAAGGATTGGAACCTGAACGTTCTGGCATCATGGAAGTTCGCAAACTAACAACAGATGTTCTCGGCTAATAAATCATCAAACTTAAGGCAACAATACTAACCTGACTGTCTAAGCAATTCGGGTTCAGTTGGGTAAGTATCTAAAATGAATAAAAGACTGAACAATGACTCTAGGACATATGTGTCGGTATCTAGACCTAGGAACCGACTCGCCAAGGATATACACCACCGAGCTTCTTCGTTGAACTGGTTGAGGTCAATAAGGTAAGATAATTCAATGGGTTCACTATCAGGTTTAGAACAAGTCTTTAGGAAGGCTTCTTTACTTTCATCAGTGGACTCTTTAAAACAACGTATAATGTCTTCTTCTCAATAGTCTTGGGATATATGGATGAATTCGTCAGGGATATACAGGGTTTTGTGGATGACAGAGGCTTGAACCGAGTAGAGGATTTTAGACTTAGACTTATTCATAATAACTCCTTTGGTGACAAAGAAATTTTCCGTGCACCACTCGACAAATTCATGACACTAGGGGGTTTGGTTGATAGGAAAAAAAGGAAAGAAAGAATTAAAAACACCGCAAGTATCTATACCCCAGTCCATACGATCTTCCAGTTTTCCCCTGGTAGTTTCAATAGTTTCTCCCATCATGATGGTATCAAAAACCTCAATGTTTGTATCTAACAGTTTTTCTTCCATTCTACGACCTACTGCCTCAGGTTCTATATCATCTCTCACCCCCACCACCTCAATTGAGTCAATTTTCAAATAATACTGAGGGAGTATCACGGGCCTACCTTGTTCTGTAGCACGATCCCCTGGCTGGTCCAGGCTGGCACTCTGGATGTGGCTTGAATATTCGACAGCTTCAAGGTTTCAGAAAAAACAAATCTTTACAATTTCATGTGGGCCTTTTATAGATTTTTACATGATATAACTTTTGTGCATCTCCTAGGCGGCTCGTACCGTAGATTTACCCTTCGCGATCTCATATCGTAGATCTATGGGGTTCTCAGTGCCACACCTACTCTTACATAGCGAGTATGCAGCTTTACCATTGATCGGGATTGACTTCCTTCATGACCGTCGATCTTAGCAGACCCCACCCATCTTCGTGTAGTGAGGTTTTGTTTCCACCCATGCTACTCTAGATTGCAAAATGAATTATAGCCGTCAATCTGCCTTTTCCTACACAAGCATCGTCAATCAAAATGGTCCGTACTGCTTTTCGCACTTTGCATTTGCATCTTCTTCCTTGTAAGTTTGGGATGAGAAATGGCTCTCAGCCGTAGATCTCCTTGGGCTCCAATCTTGATCATTGGATGCATCTGAGCTTTAAACTAATTTGAAAGGCTAAAAAGCAGCTTTCGGTTGGGCAGGTTCTCCATGCGAAATGGCTCGACGCCATTGATCTGTCCTCTGGTCATATTCAGCCTTCAATCGAGACTCTTCTTTAACTCCTCCAATGCATCCAACATTTCCTCTTAGCTCTGCTTCCCCGATCCACAGACTATCTCGCTGCTGAGCGTTACCCTGCATATGCCATCAGTTCCTTCCGCTGCCTTCTCAACACTTCTCGACGGGGCCGAAGAACACGAGGAACACTCATACCCAAATTTTAATTGAGTTTTAACAGATGGGATTGTGATTTCCAATCGATCCACATCACATGATGGGGCTAAAAAAATATACTTGTAATACTAACAAATTAGACTCTACGATGAGCTTTAAATAGAGTGAGGAAAACTCCATCTTATCATATGCGTGTGTGGTGAGGGTAGGTTGTGATTCAGTCACTCACGAAGATTATTACTGGGGGGCACACAATAGGGATTTTTTCGTATTCCCCAGGAACCACCTGGATCTTTCCAGGGTAGGCGAACTGAGGTAACATTGGCTTAGTCGTCATTAACAACTCTTTGCTATGGGAATTATCAGAAGGGCATGATGAGAGCATAACACCTTGATAATTCTGGTCGTGATGAGAATGCAGTGGTAATAAACATATATTTTAATTAAGGGAAATAAGAAATCGATCATAAATAACTTTAAGTAAAAAAATAAATAAAATGACAAAATAAATAAATAAATAAACAAAGAAATAAATAAGGATAAATAAACTGAAATAAAGCTAAATTAAGAAATCAATTAACAGAGTAAATTAAGGAACTTGAACTTAAGTGAAATCCTAACTAATTGGAAAATAATCAGAGAACTAAACATAACTAAAAATTGGGTTGGTAAATAAAATAAATCAATTGATTAATTAAAGTAAACTAAAGATTTAATTGAAAGTAGAGCATGGGATTCATGGTAATTAATGAAATTATTAATAAAAGCTAAAGAAAAGGAAGGAATAGGGATCTTGTTCTTAATCTTCTTCTTCTTCAATCCTCCAATAGTCTGGATCCCTTCTATCAAGGTTTCTCGAATCATCCAAACTCTAGATTCCATGCATGCCAGTGCATCAAACATATCACAATTCAATCATGTTATATACAATACTGGTATCACCTAGTCATTGACTCAACTAGAGTCTTTGCATATCGATGCTTTCTTGTGTTTCATGTACCTGTCTTTCCTGTCACACTTGATAGACCATTAGAGTACTACATGCTACACAACTTTTGTCAAAATATTATACAACTTTAATCCTTGCTGATAAATTTACATGTTTTTTTGTTCACAGTTAAAATCATAATATAACTGCATACATAATTTCCTAAATGTCAGAATTAATTTCATAATCATAATTTACTCAACAATTTGTCTGTAACAAAAACCAAATTTAATTATTAAGCTAGGTTAATTAATGTAAATTAACTAAGAGGTGACTTGAAAAGTCACCTCTCTTCCCCAATTACGGTATAAATTACTGAGGCACCTATTATGTAATTCATCTTCTACATTTATAAAATATACATTTCTATATCACACTCCTTGTTTTCATCTCTTTTGGTAAATTACCACCTTCGCTCCGTCGTTCCACCCTTCCACTGCTGCTCCATTTCCCCCCTCCACAACGCTTCCTTCTGCCGATAAGCATGGTCAACTCTTTGAACTAACAAGGATTTTAATATTAATAAAATTTATTAATATTACAGATTAATAATAATAACAAGGATTTGATACTAACAATATTTATTAATATTATTATTATAAAAAAAAACTATATAATAATAATTATTATTATTATAATTAATTAAAAAAAATCATGATGACCTGGAATCGTACATTGAATAAGAATAAACCCATGTTTAGCGCTGAGAAAATTCTAGCAATCACGAGATCAATGGACGCTCGGTTCGATCTAAGCAATGAGAAAATTAACAAGAAATATGAGGAACTCCACGCAAATATCAAACAGACGAGTGACAATTTGACATCAAATTGGACACAATTTACGTCACGAATTGAGAATAGTTTCTTCACTCTACAGGAAGACCAAAAGAAAAACCAGGTAGTTTTAACCACAATCTTGGACAGATTACAAATGGTGAATGACCCGCAACCAAACTCTCCTAGAACACCGGAGCAACTAGACCCTCTATTCAACATGTCGTCCTCAAACTCATATACACAAGGACGTTACATACAAGTGAAAGTTGAGTTACCCAAATACGACGGGGATGAGCGATAGCGCATAGCGCGGATTAACAAAGCCGAGGAATACCTAGACATCCACAACATCCATTATGACTACAAGAAAATTAAATATGCCTCTATGCATCTAGAAGGAAATGCTTACAACTGGTACTTATGGTGGAAGAATACTGCAAGAATATGTTCTTACAACTGGGTTAGCTCTAGGAACAACCTCATCAAAAAATTCCAAGGCGTTGAAGAAAAAGACTTCTTTGCCAAAATCACAAGGTTACAACAAAAAAACAGTGTCGATGAGTACACCTGTGAATGGGAAGCGCTGTCAACTCGAGTCCCAGAGTTATCTGGTGACCAACGACTATAGACCTACATACAAGGTCTTAAACAACACATCCGTGATGAACTAGAGTTACACAACATCTCTACCATGGAAGAAGCATGACGTAAAGCTGGGATTATTGAAAGCAAATTCGTTCATACAAATGTCAACCAAGATGACTCCAAAAACAACCCCCTCCAATCAAGATACATAGAAAATCCAAGGTGTACACCACCTCAACTTAGGGAAGGAACAAAGCCTAGTTTAGAGGCCCAGAGAATAAAAGAAGGAAAATGTAAGTTCTGTGGAGACAAATGGGATCCTGAGCACAAATGCTTACAAAAGAAATTATATGCTTGTGAAGTAGAGCTAGAATTCAATGAACCAATTGAGAACGATGCGACTAGCCAACAAGAATACCACCAAGGAATTGAGGAAAACTCCCCACAAATCTCAATAGCCACTATTACTGGGATCTCCCAACCAAAAACATTGAAAATTAAAGGACATATAAAAAATAATAATGTCACAATTCTCATCGACTCTGGAAGCACCCATAACTTCGTTAATGTCAACCTTGCTAAAGTATTTAACCTATTTATTCGTCCAGTACCTAACATGAAGGTTAGGGTAGCAGATGCCAATAATATTGACAATGTGGGGAAATGTCACAAGGTTAAGTTACAAATGCAATAATATAACTTAGAATCTGATTTCCTTATGGTACCACTAGGAGGAATCGACGTAGTATTAGGAATACAATGGTTACAAACCTTGGGTACATACTCTGCAAATCACCAACAACATTTTATTGAATTCCACGCATTCGGGAAAACACACAAATTATATGGCTACCAACCACCTCCAACACAACTGGTTACATCACATTAGATGGAAAAGCTACATTGGAAGGATACACCAACGTACATACCTCAATGTCAAGAAATGGATATTCTAACAAGTGAAGGAGATATGGACAAACAACTAAAGACACAAGAGCAAATTCGAAAAACATCGCAAGGTCTTTCAAGAGTTACCTATGGCACTCCCAACAACAGAAAAACTGAACACATAATCAAAATAGAACCAGGGACAAAGCCTGCCAGTAACAACCCATACAAATATCCACATCAAAGATGTTGCGACAGTTCACATAGTCATTGTCTTCAAATAATCTTTGAGGACAAAGCTTCCTTAAGGGAAAGACAATGGAACAAAAACCAAATTTAATTATTAAGCTAGGTTAATTAATGTAAATTAACTAAGAGGTGACTTGAAAAGTCACCCCTCTTCCCCAATTACGGTATAAATTATCGGGGCACCTATTATGTAATTCATCTTCTAAATTTATTAAATATACATTTCCTACATTACGTTTGTCCTTCCATCTTCCTTACTCTTCCAATGTCAAATAATCCTTCTTAGGTCATATCTCATCAATAATTCATTGCTTCACAGAAGTCCAGGTCATCCAAAACCAGATTCCCTAAAAATATGTCCATACAAAGTTTTAGATCCCAAAATAATAAATAGCCGAGTCATTCGTCATAGAATTCTCTCAAGTAATAGTTATTATTATCTCAAGAGTTTGGGTAAAAACAAGGTGTTACATTTTCTTAGTTATGATTTTAATTTCCCCCCTAGATTATTAGTTATTATAAACAAGATAATTATAATCTATATAGCTCTAGGTGCTACAAATTTTCCTAGGATAGGAACTTGGAGCACAACCCCAATTTCATATCGATAGATCTTGTGGAACATGTTATAGAATTAAATAATTGAGCACAAAATTACACTATAAACCAAGAATCAAAGTGAGGAACAACGATAAATAAAACAATTCATCAATAAAATCCACACAAGTAAACATCTTGTAATGAAACCAATGTGGTCTGAATTCATATTCTATTTTATTACTTTAACATGGCACACAATTGAAATCCCACCATGAATTAGTGAAATGTGCTCTACACCAAATAACTGAAGATTGTGAGGAAAAATATTATAGTTGATAACAATGTTATAATAAATTACAATTGGAATTAAAACAAACAATTTCCTAATTGCGATTCCAATCAAGTTAAAAACAATTTATAAACAAAAGAAATGTTTATTTTTTTAATCTATATTAACTAAGAAACTATATATTAAATAAAATTCTCAATTTATTTCCAAGAAATATATAAAACATGGTACTCTATATTTATGCTAGATGTATGTGTCATATCCAACACTAACTGGTACTAATGATAATGAATATGATGAGAATGGAAATGACGACGACAACAATGACGATGATGATGTGATTATATCATGATAGAAATGATGTGATTATATGAAAATGATGATGATGATAGTGGTGATTTGGGAATGATTAATGTAATGATAATGTGGGATGATGATGATGATGAAAAAGAGAGGCAGGAAAACAGGGAGATAAGGATATCATATATGAACAAATTATTTTTGACTCATTAATGATGATATTGATGATGACAATGAATCTAATACTAATAATGACAAAGATGATTGTATTGATTATAATGATAATGATTTTGATGGCAATGACAATGGTGATGGTGATGGTGGTGGTGGTGGTGGTGATGATGATGATGATGTGATTATATTAAGATGAAATTGAAAAAGAAAAATGTTTTTTGACACACTTATAATGATGGATAAGAATGATTGTATTGATGATGATTACCATTGATAAGCATCATCATAATCATCCTCATCATCATTGTCATCATTTCCATCATCATATAATATAGTATATTTAATTATATAATATATAGTATGCTATGTTTATATAACTACATTATATAAATGCATATTATATATAATATATTTTATATAAAACATAACAATTATTAAAATAATAAATAATAAATAATAAACAAATAAAACAAAACATATAATACATGTGTAAACAAAGCATAGAGCAAGTTCATTCCTCCTATGCACAAGGAGTCATCCCACACCCACAAAACCTTAAGAAACAAACTCTTGATCGTACTGGAGATAATAGATATAGAGGATACCCTAAGAAGCCATTATAGATAAAGATAGAGGAGAACACAATGACATAAGAGACATATACAAGGGAAAGAAGTCTAGGGGACCAACAATTCCACCCATATCAGTGAGCACCTTTGCATTTGACTTTATGTATTTTAAACTAAATAAAATATTCCATAGATTGTTCAAATTCCATGTATTTTCAAAATATTGTATGTAAGTACGAGATTTGAACCTAGGACCACATGAATACACAAACCTGGGAAATTGCTTGTGGGTACTTTAGATTTTGGTTCTCCTATGTGATTGGCACTTACTACTAGGTTTTCTAAAGAGAGACGGCAGTGTTCTCAATCTCCATCAAAAAAACCATATTATAAGTTCCTTTCATTGATTACGTTCTCAATACCAATCACAAACCTTTCACTTTGTTAGTTTCACCTTAGTAGAACAAAATTTTAAATTATTTTCCAACAAACATGAAATATAGAACAAAATTTTACTTTGAAGCTTTAGTCCATCTCAGAATTCATTCACACTAAAGAGAATAATACCCATCAAATATGATGAATTGACCCAAATATGACCTAGGAATTCTGTAGATAATTCTCAAATCATGTCCCTAACTTCTTGACTTGGTCTAAAAAATATGGGAACATATGATGTAAAGCTTGACATTGATAATAGTGTGTGGCTTGTGCAACAAGGAGGATTGGTTAAGATGGATCAAATAATAATACTTAATATTAATGATGTCAAAATAATATGAAATATGTTTAACATTTATAATCAACTCTGGAAACAAGGGTAGTCACATGTAATACAAATTATTTTTTGTGAAAATCACATGGTTGTGTTTATGTGCCATCTTCTTTACTTTTGTAGTATTTCTATCATATAGCTTATGGCTAAAGTTCCTGCCATCAAATTTCCATACCATATTTTAAGTTTGAAGCAATTCTCAAAACCATTTTACCTCAAAACAAATTAATTATGAAATGTAAAACTCAACAAAAATAGCATAATTGGGACTTGAGGAATTTAACAAACATTCTATAAGTCCAATACAATGACAAAATAAATAGAGAACATTTTGCAATATAATGCATAGATAAAGAAAGGAAAATGCGTTTATATATACAAACAAAAATGTGCGACAAGTAAAGGTTTGGTTTGTTGTTTTATTTGGAGTAAAAAATGAAGTTTAAGCACACCCAACCATGAGAAAAATTAGTTCCTTTTTCTTTCACTTAATTTAATTAAATTGAATTTATTTCTTGTACATTCATTTCTTACTACTTTTAAGACAACTTTAAGGGGAACAAAAATACATTTTTTCACAAATTTTAATGAATTTAGTCTACAATGGTAGACGTATCTTTAATAGTGTGCTAAAGAAATAAATTGCATTATTTTTTACTCATTTTATTGTATATTTATACTTCATCCTATATATCCCATAATTTTTTTAATCTAATTAATATATTTTTATTTTTATTTCATGTCATGTGTAGTATTTGTGATCAACAATGCCACCCATGAATGTAGGAAGACCCAATGGGAATAACCCATAATGTTAGAAAACTATTTCAACTTGATATTGGAAAATATTTAAAGTATCACATTATTGATATTCAAGTGAAGAACACTATTTTTTATGGACAACACCACCACTGAAAGCCTTAAGTAAGAGTGGGAAAGAATTCTATTTTCTTGAATCTAATGATTATATGTAGTGACCTCATATTGAAATTACAGGATCTACTAGTAATATTGCAATAAATACTTATTATGAGATCTATATATTGATCCATAAAAGACATGTATGTTCTTAAGAAAATAATTAAAATACTTCAAAAGTTGTACTTCACATACCCGTTTTTAGATGGTTGTAGAATATCCTCCCCTGATTTTTATTTTTGTCTCTTATCTTTCTCCAGGTCTCCTTTCCAAATATATGATGAGCTTACTGGTTGACCACCCTACCAAATACCAAGTGTGTACTCTTCTTCCCTAGGGACACTCGAGCTGCATCAGGTTGTATGAAAGAGTATAACTAGCATGAAGATGGTGCAATTCCTATAGAGGATAAGAGATCCCCACCTCCAACATATAACAAAAATCTAAATACCAAACTCAATAGTAGCTCACCATGGAGAAATTTAGTATTTCAATTGCTATCCAACATTAGGGTGCCAAAAAGATTCCCCTTAATACCAATCCTCTCATGATTTTATAGCCTTGAGGTTCATGCCACTTTCCATTGTCATGCAAAAATGCTAATTATTTATTTACTAATTGAATTTTATTCATCACTAAATGTGTCATCCTTTTACACATATAATTTATTTTTATTTAAATTTAAACTATAATATCCCTCACCCACAATATTCTTTCCTATAATTTCTCGTAGATGTTTGGGTATTTCCTTCTTAACTCTACAATTAAAGGTTGCACAAGTAATTACCATTTTCAATTTAAATCTAAATTTCATTCCATTAATTTCACCCAAAGTATTCTCTCCTAAATTTACCCCTTGATGTTTCCAAGGTACCTCAATCTTCTCCTTGATTTATGGATTAACTCAAGTAGCCAATTTCTCTTTTAATTTACTTATCATAAAAATATGCAATCCATTTTTGTATTTCAAGATCCTTATTACAATAGATACATTAATTTACTCTTAGTTCATATAAATTAGCATTCCAATGATTAAATATATCATATTTCATGTTTCCCTCAAATTTCCAAAAACATAATTCATGAGAAAGTGCATGAGATAAACAAAAATGAAGTTACATTACCTCAAATATTTTGAGTCACATACATTCAACGGATTTCATAGTGTCATAAAATCATGCCATACACACACCATGACTCAAACAATAAGCTATATGCAATTACTTACAATTTCAATATCAGTCACTATTCATTTAAAATGGTCTCGTATTATTATGACTACTATAGGAGTTAGCTATAAATGGGGTATTACATTGCAAGTGGGTAAAATAGAATAACCATAGAACTTATGCATGATACATGTAAAATTATATTACAAGAATGACATTGCAAACTTTGGTGATAGGTTTTAGTTCACACAGTCTTCACTCATCCAAGAGTGCAAGATTAGGGGTTCTTTGGGGTGAGTAATTTGAATGCATATACAAACAAAATTTGTGACCATGTTGTTCATTTGAAAAATGGCATGCCCAATTATGGCTATAATCTTGGAAACTTCTATGTTATAGTTGTCTGGAAACTTTACAAGTTCACAAATATTGCATAACTTAATTGAAAGACAACTAGTGTCTACTCTTATATCAAACAACAATAATGGTGAGTTAACATTTTTTTTCTCTACCTCAAGTGTGTGCTACAGTACCTATATGTAGGGATGGTGACATTATTGCACCGAAGAAGTGCATTCTACAGCTCAATAAGGGAGAGATGTGTAGCTCCTTCTGTGTTCATCCTAGAGTTGACAAGTTTCTTTTATAATAAAACAAAAATAAAATATTATTAAAAATAACATGTCGGCTTATATTAAATTTAAATTATTTAGAATTGCATATATATAAAACAACATAAATAAGATAAACTAAAACCATAAATATTGGATTACACATTTGTTCAACATTTTTAATCTGAAAAAAGGTTTGCATCTTGAGAAATTTGATCCCTCTCGATGCTTGGTAGATCCCCTTTTAGATGGATCTATGCTGGTTTATCTTCTCTCCATCTCATTATGTCACAACTACATTGGTATAAAACCAACCTAATTTGTCAAAAGTGATGCTAAATGTGAATACGAGTTATTTTATCCCATGTATTTTGTAACACTTTTTCCACCTCCAAAACTTTGTGGCAAGTTTGGGAATAAAAGAGATGTTTCTAATGATTATTAGACATGAAAACAAATAATATCTTTCTTAGTATTTATCAAGAATATTCTAGAAATCCCCGCTATGGTAGATGAAAAATATTGGCATGAAGATAGGTAACATGTTTATTTTGTATCTTTTGTCACCTCCGATAGTTTTATTTAGTGTGAACAACGATATCAATGTCTATTTGTAAATAGTAGCTTTGGAATCACATTTTCTAACCACTACATATACATGGGTGTTGATATTTTACATATATCAGGTAGATAAATCTTTGAGTTAATTAAGTGATAAGGTGCATAATTTCTATGTACAAATTTTATTGTAATGTCCTTTCTCAATTACGAGTTTAGGATAATGTACTAGAGGCATAACCTCTTTTCTTAATCTCTAAAGGAATATTCATTTTGCCAAAAGGGGAACCTTTAAAATCCTTAAGTGTAATATCGTATTGGTATACTTTTTAGAAAATTTTGAAAATGTAGTAGATTAAAAACATATCTAAGCATCCAAACATAGTGGAAACAATGAAAAAACTTTCTACTTGTTGGATATTTTATTATTCTTTTGGTTCCTCAAGTTGGTTTTTATAAAATATTCTACAACATGACTAGTTGTTTTCATAATTTAGTTCATTCACTTATGCTACAATATGCTAGACTTTGGTATTGTAATTGAAATAAGCAAAGAATATAAATGTGAGAGCCTTGCGGGAGCATTAAGGTCATTTCCTTAGCATGGAAGTCACACTTGAATTTATTACCAAGTATTTTTGGGCATATTTAGTACTTCACTTATAGTTGGTGTTAGGAAAACACTTTTAAACAACTAGGTAAAAAAAGAAAATAACAAAATGGATAAGTATTCGAAGAATAAATGTGGCATCTAAAGATATCATTTACAACACTTGAGAACAACACATTACGATCAAAAGATCAAAATACATTACTCAACTTCCATAGTAATATAGATCGATAAATATCAATGCAACCCATAGGTTCGTTATTTTATAGTATCTAGATATAACAAACTCCATTGGAGGATAATATGGTCCAAAAATAAGGGTTATCGGTTCTAACGATTTTCCCTATTGATTCACTAGTAGAAAAACATAAATATATGACTAAACAAACGACTTAAAATTGCATATAAATGACTAATTTTGTTCATGTGACTTTTAGTAATTTATTTCCAATCCTTTATAACGTGACTAAATTTATGACTAAAATTTTTTAGTCAGTTATTGGTTGTTCTAACTCGTCAACTTGGTAGTATATTTAGTAGTTTTCTTAGTCATTGATTTCTATTATTTGGTCACTTATTTATTAGTTCTAGTCATTCATTATCGTCAACAAGTAGTATATTTAGTCATTTTAATCATTAATTGTTGTCAATTGGTAGTATATTTAGTAGCTTCCTTAGTCATTGATTGTTGTTGTCTTGTCATTTATTTAGTAGTTGTAGTCATTTATTATCGTCAACAAGTACTATATTTAGTCATTTTAATCATTAATTGTCGTCAACTAGTAGTATATTTAGTCATTTTTATTCATTGATTTCTGTAGATAAGGAAGAAAGGAACCACCAATCTCCTACTTGTAAGATAGTTTCTCTTCTGTTGAGATAAAACCATTAAATAGAATCAAAGATCACACATAATCAAAGTAAATAAAATATAAAATTGGACTACTAGCCCCCTTAAATAGAATCAAAGTTGACATTCAATCACACTAAATAAAAACTAAAATTCTACTATTGGCCCCAACGCATGATTTGTAAAGAAGAGAAGTTCGTTCAAAAGGAAATTTTGTATTTCAATTTGCAAAATATCAAACCTCGATATAATAATAATAATAATAATCTATTTTTAAGCTCACCTCCAAGCGATACACCAATTTGGTGTATGAAACCCCCTTGTTTGTGGGACAAGGGACCCACATCTGCATAGTGATTTAAATGCTAAAGTCTACATAGGTGTACATACACTACTCCCCTCTAGATTTGCACCCGTGACCTCCTAAGAGGAAACACATGCTCTTAACCATTAGGCCCACTCATGTTTCTCTTAATCTAACAAAAGAAGGTCTCTCACCACTTTGTTTAAGTTAATAAGAATTTCTTCATGCTACAAATTATATTTCAATTAAAACCCATATGCATCA
>LPNX010678911.1:17313-38465 GCA_001517045.1 Pseudotsuga menziesii
CCTCCCCCCCTGCAAAGTAATGATAAATGAGCTATTTGTGGTGGTTATTTTAAATCCGACCTAAAAATTCATAATAATTTGACTTTTGGGGACGGTTGTTTGAAAGTCACCCCCAAATGGCATGATAATTGGGATTTTGGGGGTGTTTGTTTTAAAGTAGCCCCCAAAAGTTATGGGAATTTGGACTTATGGGGGAGGTTTTGATAAAGGCGCCCTCAAAAGTCCAAATGTCATGAATGTTTTTTGGGGGGGTTGACTTGAACCCCCCCTAAAGGTCCTTTTTAAGACGATTTTTAAAAAACCTACCTTAAAAGTCACGAGAATTTGGACTTTTGGGGGAGGTGGTTATATCACATTTGAAAATCCCACAACATATCCCATGCATAGGAAATATTTGGCATGTGATTGAGATGTGGTATCACATTTGAAGGTTTAGTACACCAAGGATGGTTCTCATGACTCAATTCATGTTACAGGGTGAATATCCAGAGTTTTAGTCTATAGCATGGGGCTTTTAGGTTCTACATCGGCCATCCATGAGGCCCTAGTCCACCTTTTTCCTGTCATAGGGATATGGTGGCTATTTTGATATTCATCACATTATGGATTCTTATTGGTCACTAATCATTTATTCGATAACAAAACCCATGCTGTTGGGATAGAACATTTTCCTATGGTGCTCATGTTCTTTGCATTGCAACCCACATCATTGCATAGGGCCTGTGTAGGGAATCATATGCCTACATGTGAGATATTTCCAGCAAGTAGAGGAGGGGTACATTAGGGATGGTACTTGAGGACCATTCCATGGTATAATGAAAAATCTAGGACCTTAGATTGCAACATTTTACTATGGAGATATGTTACATGTGTGTGGTCCCAAACCACCATATTGGCCCTACATAGGGAATATTTGGCTTGGAAGTGGGTTATGGTGCTATTTTTGAAGTTATTTACAACACTAGACATGGTTCTTGGTGTTCATGATGTGGATCAATGAAAAAAGGTAGGGTATTATACCATAATGTTTGTCTATGGGGATCATGAGAGATCATTGTATCCCTTAGACACCACAAAAGGTCCTGTAAAGGGAATCATTGTCATGTGATCAAGATATGATGTCCATTTTTATTTTAATACATTAAGGATGGTTATAATAAGTTTAGATGCGGTCCAAGGTCAAAATAGATAGTT
Organism: Pseudotsuga menziesii; assembly: GCA_001517045.1. Classification (NCBI taxonomy): domain Eukaryota; kingdom Viridiplantae; phylum Streptophyta; class Pinopsida; order Pinales; family Pinaceae; genus Pseudotsuga; species Pseudotsuga menziesii. The sequence goes on from LPNX010678911.1 coordinate 18,508, forward strand.
TGAAGCCATAGTGTTTTTCCTTTAGGACTCATGGACTATGTGTGGGCCCCATGCCATCAAATGAGCCTTTGCATATGGAATTATTGGCCTACAACAAGGTTATGGTGTCCATTTCAATATTTTTGATACCCTTCCTCCTAAGTTAGGTTCAAATATTCCATCCTTACATGACCCTTCAAGCATACCCATAGTAAGTCAAAGACCGAGCATAATGGGAATGTGGAGTCTAAAGTGTCCAATGGGGTGAAGACAACAAATCCACAAGGTATCATGTGTTAAAATGACAAAATACTACAAATATTTGGACTAATGTCATAATATTTCAAACATTTGGACTAATCACATGAAAGATGGAAAAGTGTGTCAACAAAATTGTATAATTAAAAAGCCACCCGTTGTGAAGTCACCTAGTAAGTTGTTTTTCATAGGAACTATATACAAAATTATTCGGAAACTACTTTAATTTCATATATGATAGATACCACCTCAGAATCATGTATGATAAATACCACCTTGAAACACTCCAATTTCTCAAGAAGCTCCTCATGTGACCTAAATATAGACTACATGATGACATCATTCCCATCCCCATAGCCCATTAGATTTATTTTGTTTCGCTCCCTAAATCTATAATTTATCACCCAATGATATCTATATATTTATAACCACCTCCATCTTTCCCTTCACCTCCCTAGATATTACCATGTCTTGGTAATGATGACTCTAAACCTTAGGTAGGATGCTTTGGAAAGTCAAGTGCCACATGGATTGGTGTGAAGGGGTCTACTAAGGGATTAGGAAACAAATGTTATTATGTGAATTTCAATGATTTATGTGTGGTGTTGGGTATCTAGTGTTCAAAATTTCCATCATCCAATTGAGTAAGTATTACATCTCAACATTGAAGTGTGCAATATTTGCGATGGGTTTAAGGGATATAATTTTTAGTGGATACATCCAACCATAATTGCTATAAAAAAACATCAGTTATACCAAGTTATAGAATGTATACACATAGTTCATCACTTTGCATGCACATACCTTAACAACATGTGTTTATGTACCTTTGTAGTGTATGACAAAGAGTGCCAATCGTCACTAAAGATGTCATGAAAGTGTAAAACATGCAAAATATTTAGAATCATTTGTAACCTCTCAAAATTTTGAAGATCCATATATTTACTTTTAACATATCTACAATGGCCATTAGTCCCTATCATCGAGACTTTCCTTAAAAAATAAAAATATTAACAAGACTTGAACCTTTGACCAACCCCAAAGGACAAATCTAAATATATAATAGATTACAAAATAACATACATTAATATGAGACTCAACATACATTTTTGACAATTTTTTGGTTGAATTTCACCACTGAGGTTGATGTTGTGGGTGGAACACCATAAGAACCTTCTAATGTTGTATTTAAGAGTGTATATATGTCATAATATACATCATCACGTTGAGACAAGTCAAATAATATATGTATCCTAATATACACCCTCTTTAAATGTTGCATTGAGAGTATTATATTGTTTTCCATTGTGAAAAAAATCATCCATGATCAGCACAATGTGGGGAAAAGAAGTTTTGTTTTGTTGGTCAATGTTGTAAAGTTAAATAATATATATACCCAAGTTGCTACTGATTCAAGTGAGAACCCGAATGAAACCATTCCATACAAGTATTCATTTGGTGCGAGACCAGATATTTATTTTAAGGAGGATTCAATAGGACCAAATATTCATAATAATAAGGGGGTTTTCTAGCATAAGTAGGATTTGACAGATTTGAATCATAAACCTTAGCTACATCCAGAATCTGAACATTAACCTTAACCCCATATATAGTCGTTCCAATCTCACATATTTCTAAATTGTTAAAGGAATTCAATTCCAATGAATTCGGGAAATTATACAAAGGGGTGGAAATTATTTTTAACAAACCCAAAATTGTGTGATTCAACTCTAGAGGATGAGACAACTGAACAAGATGATGTTGAGTATCCACACTCGAATATGACCTGCTACTTTCCTCCTAAAATTTAGTATTATCTACAAATTCTTTAGTAGAGGTCTTAGGACTATGGGCTATCTCAAACCCCGACTCACCTCCGGTACAATTTTTGTGCATGACCCACCTTTCTAGACAGTAAACATCTTAATGGAACTCCCCAATAGTCCAAATTTTGGACATATGTTTTTTCCTTCCATTCTATGTCAATGTATTCAAATAACACCTGGTGAATGCCTATATGGACCAGAATGCAACCAAACCATTTATCTTCCCCATAAATTTCATCACCATATGAAGAAAATGACCAATAGTGTTCCCCGCAAAAGTAACAGAAGCATCATGATTCCATAATTCAAGGGGAAAACCAGATAGAAGGACCCAGGTGCCTAAACTGAAGACTCTCCATTATTGGGTCAAAAGTATGGCTCCACTTCTTCTACATAACACTTTTATTACCTCTAATCTAGAACCCCTAAATATATTAGATGCATCACCCTCCTATTTCAATGTAAATAAGTACCAACCTTTGAGCCGCATTGAGATCATAGGATTTTATTCCATATTATATCCCTTGTTGGAAATATTTTATTATCATCTAGTTTTTCAGCCCATTAACAATTATGACAAAATGTATATTATGACAACAATTATGAAATTCCATGGTCATGGTCATATAGTAGTGTTCAATTTTACATAAATACATTCACTGTATCAAAATATATCAGTTCCCAAGAATGTCCATTTATCCTTGAGGTTCCACTCCATGATCAATGTTATGTTTCTCTTTTTTTAGGTGTAAAGGCTTTCAAGGCTTTAAATAATTTCAAGGAATCTATCGTAGCTTTCAAGGCTTTAAATAATTTCAACGAATTTATCATAGCTTTCAAGGCTTTAAGTTTTTGTTGTAACATAACATTTTTGAGCTTATGTGGATATCAACATCCTCTCACCACTCACTTGAATTACCTTTAAACCCCCATTAACCAAATCACATTTGTTTCAAAACAAAAGGGTATTTTTTGGCTCACCTTGTAGGTTCCACTATAAGAGGATATGCAACCCATCCTTGTCGAATCTAATGCCTAGAAGAATAAAATAACCTATTTTGAAGTAATTTGAGAAGAAGGGCTCTTAAATAACAATTTGATCTAGCCTTTCTACAATTTGAATTGACCCTCCACACCAATTATTTCAAGTGAATATGACATTCTTTGGAAATACATCCACACATTATCAATTCTCTAAAAGGAATTAGTGTGTTTAACATTTAAATGACCAACACATTGAACCAACAATCCCAATTCAAGGCATCTTTGATGGTTTGTGAGGAACACATTGCCCATGAGCCATAAATATAAATTTTATCACCCAATATATTTTGTGTTGGCCTTGTATCATGCCCATATCCATTATAAATATTTATACTATGCCAAACCTTGAAATTTCCACCATGTTAAACTTGCAAGCCAAAGTTTCCCTATTTAGACCATGTGTCACAACCTAGGAATTGACATATAGCCCATAAGACATAAATGAAAATATTGTTGATGATGACTTTGATGTACAACATGAGCCAATGCATTACAATAAATTGACAATAATCATATGTAGGGACAAATAACTAGAGTGCTCCACTCCAACAATACACATGTAAAGCTCTTAGTTGATGCCATACAAAATAAGGGCTACAAGATTATGTGGCTACACAAGATGTTTTCACATGCCTCCGTGACATTTCCATATGGACTCCACCACTTCTTCTAGTCCATGTGCTTAGACCTTAACAACTATTAATGGTGTGTTAAACCTCAACATGACCAATATATATTTAAGGATCTTGTGGAGGAATTAGGAACCATGTATGACCCATAAGTACCATAGAAAATTTTTATGTTTTAGGACCCCAACTTTTGGCCCTATAATAACAAGGAATGGAATGAATATAATTGTCAATGGTGTAAGGATATGGAGATCTAGTAGAAACTTAAGGATCATAGATTCATTGATGGAATGGACTCATTTAATTTACTCTTCATCCAAGCGGCTGTGAGACTACACCTATAGATAGGAGTGAAAGTCATGAACCCAAGTGTATGAATAGCCAATTGGAATGAGATATAAAAGTTGAGCGTTTGTGCATTATCTTTTCTTTTTCTTCATGTATTTTAATTCTATGATTTACCCTCTAGTATTTAGTAACTGAAGCATGGAATTTGATGGGGAACCTATGATTACCAATGCTTGTAAGGAATGGTTGTGTAATAACACCCTTTATAATATTAGTCAATCAATACCTTCACCCACTTTAACATTCAATCACAAGTGATGTGAGACCTCTGGATGCCCTTTACATTGTCAAGAAATTTACAGTGAATATCATGAGTGTTACAGAGAAACCTTCCTATGGCTTGGGGTGTACCACAACAGACAGAGTAACCACAAAAATCAATCCCTTCCCAATATGCAAGATAAATAAAACATCTAACACTAAAGTATCTCGAAACATACCTTATTCCAGATGGTTGATGTAGATCCTCGTTGAGCTTTTCCAATCCCACTTGTGTTAACAATTTGCTCTCTCAACAATCAGCAAATAAGACAAGCATGCTATATAATGGTGTTAGAACTAATCTAGCATATATAATCAATAATGTATAAGTAATTAAAAGCATCCATGGATTCAATATCCATTTAAATGCACATCATTGGATAGGAAAATATATTTCTATTAATATATATAAGAGATTACAAGAATGACAACCTCTGTTGGCATGTCTGCGAACCGGAGAAACTGATTCCTCCACCTGGGAATCCACCACCTCAATCCTCCATCTCTCGATATCAAGCTCACAATAAAATCCAAGCTTGGGAAGAACACCAAGTGCTCCAAGGGACAAAGGGATGCAGACTCAAGTATAAGCTACGACAACAATGGAGTATAGTTTTCTTTCTCTTCAATTCCTCTCCTTCAATGTATCAAAAGGGTTCCTTATATAGTGATTTAATGGCATAATGGAAGGTTAAATCCGAGTGATCTCGAGGCATATGGAAGGCCAAGAGATAAGTGACTCAGATCCACATCAAGGAAAAACTCCAAAATATTTGGCCTTTTTCACACATCTCGATGTACACATGTTTAAGGGTTATATCCGCATGTATACACTAGAAAGGGTTTAAAAGTCACGTATAACAAATAATAGGTGTTTTTAGGAATGATCTTGGAAACATAAAAGGTACAAAAATGGTCCATGGGATCCAAAGAGTCTGCAAAGGGACAGGGAAGGCCATAAATGTGTGATCTACCATGTGTGGTAAAATCAACTGTAACAATGAGGCCAATGGTGTAAAGGCTCGATCAAACGATGGCAAAAGTTGGAGACTTACCTTACTAGAATAGATTGGATATAGTTAGTTGTATATAATTCATAGTACATATATTATACATTTAGTCACGTAAGACCCTATGGTTTCACATATAGTTCATTGAACTTGTAAAATGTTATGCCTTACATGATGCAAGTAGAATATGTTTTATGCAAGATATGAGGAAAATATTCACGTGGGTCGATTGAATTCCATGTTGAAAACATGTCACCCATAATACCTAACAATTATAATTACTCCAACAACCCCTAGTATAAATAACAACTTTAAATGCTAAAACATAACCAATAATACCCTTACAACCCCTGAAAAATCAACTTTGATAGTTTCCCTAACACATATAACTCCAAACCATTTCAAATGTTAAATAAAAAACCTATGCTTATTATAAACTCTATTATTCATATAATCTATACCCTTGTAACTTCTCACCCCTAAACACGATCCTTCATCCTCATAACCCTTAAAACATAATACTCCTTGATACCACTAGTAGCATCTATCATCCATAAACATAAACTCTCTCAACCATAAAACTTATCCCCAAAGTAATATAACACCAATACTTATAAACCATAATCCTTAAACATTATAAGTAATAAAACATATATACAATAACCTATAACCATTTATCCTTGGAACCCCTATAATTTATAACCCAAATCACCCATAAACTATTACCCAAAAAATATTTAACCATTAATACTATAGCACTTATAACTGTTAAACCATTTAACACCAAACATGGAAACACTATGACATGCAATCTATATAACCCTTTTAATAGCTAATACCTATTTTATCTAAACCATAATCAGTAATAGATATGAATAATTGATCAGAGTACATGATCAAGATAAAACATGCATAAATGGGTATGTTGTTATCTTTTAATTGGAAACTGAACTCATTAATAAAAACATATCTTTTAATTGAAAATTAAAATTTAACAATTTCATGTATACCATTCACTCAACATGTTAACATTGAAAAATTTTGTATGTTGCATTACATGTGGACTAACATTAACCTTTGGAAAGGATTCTAGGTTTCACGTTTTGTTTGTTTCTTCAGATTATCACTTAACTAACTTCAATGCATAATGTCGGCACATGTTAATTTTTAGTTGTTTATGCCACTTCTGGTAGGTTGTTTTGTTCCACCCTCAATTTTCAAAGGACACGATCAACTCAAAACATGGGTAAATGATTCTATTGTCATATTTTAACTGAAAATTAAGGTTTTTTTTATAAAAAAATTATTATTAAAGGTTACAAATTTATTGTTGAATGGTTATTTTTTGACTAAAATGTTTTGTGGTGGGAAGCAAAAAAGAATTAAAACATTAAAAACATTTATTTGGAAGGGTAGAGATGATACGAACTTCCATCCATGTTTGTGGAATTCAAAGGCATTGAGGGAAGGGGTCTCCCCCATTCTTGGCTCGTTGGTGGAATTGGAGAGGGCCAAAGCAATTTTGAGGAAGGCCATGGCACTTTGGCCATGTCTAGAGGAGTCGAACCCTCTTGCTAGTGGCCTGAATATTTGAAGGAGGTTGAACCTCCTTGTTGAGAATTCATGGGAGGAAATAGAAGGGGTTAACCCCTTGTTTATTGGTCTGAGCCAACTATGGAGAGGTCGATCCCATTAGCAGCAGTTGCAACCTCTATGGGAGAGGTTGTAAGCTTGGTAAGAGACCAAGCTCATTCTTAGCAGGCCATGATTTGGAGGATGCATGAGGAGAAGGGATCATAGGAATTGGAATATGATGTGGGTATTGAAGGAGAAAACCATTTTTTTATGAGGTCATGTACCATCACGACTCCCTTTACCATCACATAACATGAATATGCATAGAAACTATCTCGTCCACATGTGAGATATGGTCATAATTTTGAGAACCTGTACATATGGGATGGTTCTTAATGAATGACTTAAAATATAGTCAAAATTATGGTATTGGACTGTAAAATTTTCCTCTAAATATCATGGTCCATACATGGGACCCCAAATTACCACCACAAACTCTCCATGTAAGTTATATATGGTCATGTCCATTTTGAGGTTTAGAACAACATTGATCATTCTTGATACCTAAGTAAAGGTTTCATGAGCTATAATTTTTGGGGTCCTTATCCACTACGTAGGACTTATAAATGGTAAATTTTCTATGTGAGTAGCATATGGTGTCTATTTAAAGTTTGTGACACCAAGCCAAGTTCAATGCCAAAATTGTAGGTTGTTAGGTAAAAAATTAGTGTACTCTAAGGTTCCTCATGGGCACCATGGATGTTTCTCATGGCTTGAGCTATCATTCATGGACAAAATTTATGGACTTGTGTCATACCATTTATCTATGGGGGATCATCATGTGCCATGTGTGCGGTTTGAATCCACAACATATACTCCATATTTTGAATGGCTCATGAGAAATATATGGTGGTCATTCAAGGTTTTACTCATCATGGATGGTTCACATAGAATGGAGCGTAGTCTGTGAAGCAAATCAATGGTTTTAGATGATAAAATTTTCCTTCTAGACTCATGAGCACCTATGCACATGAGGTCCCAAGGCCACCATACAATACCTATATAGGGAACATTTAGGCTATAAGTAGGATATGGTGGGAATATGTATTCTTGATTCTATGAGTGATATATGATCCAAATTTTTATTTTTGGCACAACAAGGATGGTTCTTAGCTCCCATGGCATGGTACAAATACAAAATTCAGAATTTTGGTCATAAAACTTGTCATTAGGGCTCATGGGACATGTGTGGTCCCTTGGGCCATATCACATGCAGTCCTAAATATGAAAATTTTCCTTATAATTTCAACATGCTAGTTATTTTCCCTCCAACTCCCTTTATTCTCATTGTTTTCCCCTTTTCGTGAAGGGTGACTTAGGTGGCTTCCATTTGAAAACAATGGAAACAAAAGGAGATATAACCAAGACAAAGTTTGAGAGGAGAGATGACCAGGACAAAGTTCGAAAACCCATTTTCCTAGTAATTTGTTGTCCTTTTCCCCTCACTTATTTAATGCCACTTTCATCCAAGTATTTGTAATTGGTCTTATTAAATGATATTTCCTCACTAACACCATGCTTCTTGTCATAGTTCAAATGTCTTTGCCATTTTTTCTAATCCACTTCACAAATTTTGTTGAGGCCAAATAGGATCAATATCGCTTTTCCATATTCATCATTTACCATACCTATTACACTACTATGACAAAAAGAAAAGAAAGAAAAGTAACTATTTCCTAGATCTAAGCAACCAAATATTTCATTTTAGTAATATGATCCCCTATATATGGTATACTAGTTTTTTAATGACCCCCACATAAGGCCAAATGTTGCATCTTTTTTACTAGCAATGGGAGTTGTTTTAGTGCAAAAATGTTAATCCTGAGTGTTGTGGAAGTTGAATTCCTAGCTGCAACACTATGGGAATCAGAAGTTGATCTCAATATGGGTTGTGGTTTAAGAGTTCTTCACACCATTTCATCCCTTCCCTTCTTAGAGAGGGACTTAATTATTTATTATTTTCACTCTCTAGCTCAAAATATTGAGTACGACTAATAGATAATTAAATTATGTCACACTAATTTCACCGTTGGTCACATAGGCATAGGAGGGGGTGGGAGAAGCTATAGTTTGAGGGGACTAAAAATAACATAGTAACAAAAAACAAGTGATTTTTCTCTCTTGCATGAACCCCACGACATCATTTCATTCACATGCCAACCACTACACTAGAAACATTCACTAGGTCCCCCCATGATTTATTACACAATTTCTGAGCCACAAGGGAATAACATGACCCTCAAATTCTCACATAAGAGAAGGAGAATTTTGACTTGTATTAATAGAAGCAATGACTTTAGTTTTAGTTGGAAGAGAAATTGTGGGATTATGACACTTTTGGTAATGCTAAGTAGAAACATGGGGTGAACTTAAATTTTTTTAATAGTAGTTTATATGCATGTGTTCAATGTCCCAAGAAGATGATATTTCACTGGAAGATATGACTATGGATGACTGGGGCCGGATGGTTTAACAACTATAAATCCTACCTTACAATAAATATAAATATAAATATAAATATAGGTAGATATTTAAATACGAACATCTTTGATCATGAAGGTAAACAAAGTTCATCTAATATAAGTATTTGTGAAGATATAACTACATACATGAACCCAATATTAAAGAATATTAACGATTTATTATGCCTCAAATGGGTCACACAGTGACGAAAAAGTTGTATTAATCTAACTGTATGTATCAATTTTTTTTAAACTGTGTTTTCTCTAACGTTCGAGCAATCGGTGCAGGATATAAAACATGTTTAATAGGACCGTATGCATTAATTTTTTTTAAACCTAAGTTTTATCCAAATATCATCCATTGGTGCATGATGTGAAACATATCGGGCGAGCATTTTGATAAATGTCTTGCTGACATAGGTACACGCCAATGTGAGCATGTATACTAGGCATTTATCCCCACATACTGTACATGTCCTTCTACATGTTAATGTTCATGTAGAACTCTAAAATATGACTCACTAAGAAATTTTTGAATACACCAAGTGTTAATGGTTTTGACTTACATTTACCATTGTCGTAGTGCAGTCTCATAGAATATTTTTTTTGAACATTGAAACTTCTCAAAATTGGGTTATAGCCATCGCATGCATAGTTCACATGGTTCTTATTTGAATCATCGGGAAGAGAAAGGAGTATTATCACAAGCGTCGAGTTTTGACACATGTAGCTTTCATTTGTCATCATTAATTCCATCATCACCATAACTCCACTCAATTATATTATTTCTCACAATGAATTTTAACACAAAACATCTACACAAAAGGGAAATTTCACTTTATTCCTTCCCAAAATAGTATCACACTATCCAAGATGATGGTTTGACTCTATTAAATAATATCTCATTATGATCATCATCATCACCATCATCGGTCTCTGAGTCATCATTGTCATCATCCTCCTCACCCTCCTTTTCATCATTGTCATAATCCTCCTCATCCTCCTTCTCATCATTGTCATTGTCCTCATCATCATTTTCATTATCATAATCACCATTATTGGATGGTAATCATAATTGTTTTCATTTCATCACAATTATTGGATGATATTCATCATTGTTGTCATTTCATCACCATCATTATTGTCATCATCCTTGTCTTTATAATATTCAACATCATTTCAACCATATTTGTCATCATCATCTTCATCATACATCATTTTCATTGTCATCATCTAAAAAAAACATTTTATAAAATAGAAAAACAAAAAATATATAAAAATAAAATTAAGAAAAACATTAAAAACTAGTTTAGGTGCATTATGGATTGGGCCTTTTTCAGTTGCTCAAAATAATGGGAAGGGAAATTGGTATTTTTGGCCTAAAATTCAACAATAATCATTTTGAATTAATGGTATTCCATATATGTCATTCGAGGGTGTTAGAATCCATTTCTATACAAAAAACAACAATTTAATATATCCAAAATTGCAAAATAGTCTAAAAGTTAGACGATTTTGACATTTGTCATTAACCTCTAATAGGATTCTAGGTTTCATGGCTTGTTTCCTAAGTTTATCACTTAATGTACTTGAGATCCATAAACCCAACACATGTTACTTTTGAGTTGTGTGTCATTGTCAGTAGGTTGTTTTTCTCTATCCCACATGTCGGGATCTCCATTTTCAAAGTACACGATTAACTAGGTAAATGAGTCTATTGTTATCTTTTAATTGGAAATTAAACTCAATAATATATATATATATATATAGAAAATTAAATTCTTTCATAAAACCATTATTATTGAGTCTATTGTTATCAATTAATTAGAAATTAAATCCAATAAACATATATTTAAAATGGAAATTAAATTCTTTAATAAAAACATTATTATTAAAGAGTATTTTTTTAAATAAAACTTTATTGATAGGGATTTTTTTCACAAAACCTTGTATGAACAGGAAAGATAAAAGTTAAAAAGTTAAAAAAAGTTAAGATAAAAGTTTTAAAAAATTAATTAATTTAACATGAATGGCATCAACGAAATGAAAATTCAACACTGCCTTCGGTATTGAGGTGGAAAATATACCGCTCTTTTAGTGTTTTTGAATGAAAAAAAAATTCTACAATGATTTTCTAAAAAGAGTTTCACACATCTCTTCTGAAAAACTTCAGTTTATGTTTTTAACTTCTTTGTTAATACTACTATGCTTCAACTACCATACACCACCCGAATATGGTAGTGGATGATTCACCCATTTTACACTACCTGAACATGGAAGCAGGGAGCAATAACGCTTCCGAGGTAATGTTTGTGCCATTTTAATCCCCATTTTATGATTTCGATCTGTTTTTCGATTTCCCTTTATTTTATAATAGATTTATATTTGTTTCACGGTATAAACCTGGTATGGTTTCCTGTTAATTTATTTAAATAACCTCAGGGATCGACACCGGGTTTGAACCTTGGTTTACCTTAAAAAAACCTACTTCTGCAATATGGGAAACACTGGGTTGTATTTCAAAACCAGGCACAAAAATCACACCATTAGACTCTTTTTTGGATTGAGGAAATATCCCTAAAAGGGACAGTATAGCCTTAGTTGAGACATCTAGGTAGGGGCCACACCTGCTCTATTAGTCCAGGACATCCAGGAAGGTTCATATCCCACCAATATAAGCCTTCGGGAGAGGAAAATTCATATGCATAGTGTAGAAGTAATCCTCATTCGAATTAGCAGGCGTAATACAAGGTTACGCTCAGTCCGGTTAGCGCATCTATTTTGGGGAGTGTGTTGATCCTAGTTTTGTCATCATTTTTGGCAATTAAATTACGTGTTTAAATATATGTTTTGTCATCTTTTTGCATATTTTCTGTCTTGCAGCTCATTATTCAGCCCCAGGTATGAATGAATTTAAGATTTATGTAAAATATGTTTATTATTATCATTTCATGATTTTATAGATTAAAATTTACATTATTTGAAGCATTATGATATATTAATTTATATATGAATATGTCTGGAGGTTATAGTCTTGGGACGAGCTAACAACAAATACACATTCTTCTAGATATGTGCATAGCATGTCCATCTTACCATCCAGCTCGCTAATTAGAATGCGCGATATTCATTGGCAGGTTTCTAGGCATTAAAATGTTAGCATGATATTGTTATTGCAAACCATAGTCTTTAGCGCCAGCAAAAAAACAACGCATTCATCCTAGATATGCATAGAGCATATCAACCTAACTGTTCAGTTCCCCGAGCCAACTACGCGTTGTTAATGATAGATTCCTGACCGTTAGAGGATGGAGCAGCTTGCAAGTGTTTTGTGTCCACGCTTTTGGATGGTAGAATAGCTCTTGTTCTAGAAGAATCACCAACGCACTGCCTCTACTTGACATCACGACATCAGCCACGCCAAAGAAGGAACCATACGCCACATCACGCACCATGAGGAACCAACATGCAATGGAAAAGGAAGAACATTGTGTGTTGGCATTTAAGCTATTATTTTTCATAGTGGTTGACTAAATTTAGAGAGCAGTCGACCACTAAAGGCTCGAATTTCTCACCTCTATAAACATTGTGTATATAAACGTCTCTACACGGAGAGCTATGGGGTTGATCAATTCATTAGTTAGACAGTCAGTTTTTAAGAGAAGAAATCTGTAACTCTGTTCCTTATTTTTAATATAACCTCGATGTTCTACTGTTCATGATTGTGTTCGTGTAAGCATTAGCCAGGCATCACCCCTGATTTTTTAGAAGGCCCCTCATCAACCAATGGTTTCTTTTCTTGTGTAATTTCGTTATCTTTTTCTTTGTAGCTAATTTAGTTTGATTTCTAGTTTGTTCATATTAGTAAATTATTGTAAATGTCTATTTCATTATCTTATGTAATACATTAATATAGTTTTATTTCTAAAATCAAATGGCTAGTTGTGCGCATAGTTTGCTTCAATTCATTATAATTTGCTTTCAATTAATTTCCAGTCATTTCATTTCTAGTTTTTCTGTTCAATTTTATATTGCAAGTATTAGAATAGATTGATTTCATCAAGTTATAATAGATTCAATTCTATTTATTTCCCTTTCAATTATAAGTTCATTCAAGTTCATTTCCAGTTTGTTCCTTAGTGTAATACACAATGATTTCTTTACATTTATGAATTAGTTCAATAATTATCTCATTGTCGAATTTAGTCCTTAAGTAAGATTATTTACTACCTTTACGCATTTTACTTGCATGTGCACAAATTCAGCTGAAGATTAGATCATTTCGGTTACTTTATATTATTTTAGTTGTGTATATTGTCATTCAGACAACCTATTTAAACTGTCATGTAGACACCCCTTTCGGACCTGCAATTCTGTTTGTCGTTTCGTTTTTAGCGTTTTTAATGTGTTTTAAATCTATTTAAAGCTCTCTTCCTTTAGTTTTTAAGGTATTCTTTGGCTGTAATAATTATATGATAGACTTGTTTAACATTAAGACTAAAAGTTAGATTGTTTTAGATTATTTGTTAAAGTTTTATCCTTTTACCTTGAACATGTTTTGAGTTATGTTATGTTTTGTTTCTTTTGTTTGTTTTTTATTCCTTTGACTAATACTGTTATACTATTTTGTTATATTGTTTTGCATGTAAAAATTAGTATTAGAAGTGTCATATTTAGGAAAGTATACTAGTACTTTGTAGATTGTCCATAGTAGAAGAAACAGTTCCCTTTCTCACCGTGTGATTACCGAAAGAGACTTGTAGAATAGAATTCAAAGTTATTTTTATTAAGTTTTCTACTTGCTTCTTTTATCAAGTTTTCTTTATTAAGTTTCTACTTACTTATAAGTTAGGTCTTCCTTGAATCATAGTTTTTCACTTGAGAAGTTAGTTGTTTATAGTATCCTTTTTCAATCTAAACTTATTTGTTTATAAAATAAATTATCAACTTAATCATTGTTACTATGTTTCTAATATAAATCTTCTTTGCATAATTAGTTCTTGAAATTATTCAATAAAATTTACTAGAAAGGATAGTTCTTTAGTAATTGTTTATAAAGTAGAGTGGTGTATTTTTGATACTTTGATCTAGTATTTTGTTCTAGTTCAATTACCTTAATAGTTGAATTCTTAGGAGTTTGACTCATTTTTTCATTTTGAAAGATATTTCGATCTTTTGTTTGTTAAAATATCTCCACGACACCATAGGAAACTCTCTACCTTCGCATATATTTTGTGTCAACTCTAAGCCTACCAACCCTAGTTGATAATTAAATATTAGGTGAATTAATCAAGATGATATAACACCCAACATTTTGGTGTCGTTGCTGTGGATTTGTTCTGTAAGGTAGAATAGATAGAATTCTTTATGAAGTTTAGTAATAGGCTAGTGGCGGGGGAGTGGTAAGACAAAAGGTAAGAACCTGTGCATCTGTTATAACATGCACCTCCAAGTCCAGCATTAATAGTAGCATAGTTTCTTGTAGTTTGATTTTTTCATGAGCAGACTTAGATATCCTCAGGGTATATTTGTTAAGACAGGAAAACTTATTGAAATTCATACTAACTTCGATAGGGGATGTAATACCCGAAATACTAACTCACCAAAAAAATATCGAAAGACACCTGTCGAAAGTATTTCTACCTGGAAAACTAAGGAGACTCTCTTAGGAGATCTTACCAGGGAAGCCATAGAAGGAGAAGGAACCTTGACAGGAGCTCATAAGGACCTCATTCCTGAGGAAGTTCAAGAGGATCATCCATTAGGAACCTCTAACCCTCCACTAGTTTTGAATCCAAATAACACAACTTTTTCACTAGTAGGAGATCCAAATTTAGTTGACTTTGTTGATCCTGACTAGGTAAAATCTCTCTTTGGAACTTGTAGATACAATTATCTCACAAATTGAAACATCCACAATAGAACCTACTTTCCCTCTAGGATTTAATAAAAACACGGTTGATTAGAGGAAGATCTCTCCCGAAAAAGAACATTGGGGCACCCCATTGTCACCTTGAAAGGAGCCTCCTAGGTATATTTATGTTAGAAACCCAGCCTATATGGAGAGATGGGGAGAGAACAAATATCACGATGAAGTTATAAATGACAAAGGAGAAGGGGAAAATCAAACTGAGGCTACCTTCGGGTTTCCTATTTTAGACACTATATAGGATGTAACTATGAAAAACACCCCTCCTTCCTCCTTACCTACTTTATATGGAAAAAGTAATGAGGACCCGGACACATTTTTGTTCGAGTTCGATATCCTTTGTAGGAGCTATAATTATCTACAATATTCTCACAAACTAAAACTTTTTTCCCGCTGCACTAAAAGATTCTGCCTTGAGATGGTTCATGGGATTAAGTGAATCCACTATCAGGACTTGGGATGATATGAAAACCTCATTTTTGCGAAAATATCAAGAGTATTGTGAACCTAAGGACTCTTGACATGATATATTAAAGATACAACAACTTGAATATGAAATCCTAGAGGATTATCTCAAAAGGTTTGTTTATACACTACATAAATCAAAACATAGTAACCTACGAGAAGATGTAGTACGTACACTTTTCCTTAAATGGATATCTGAGGACTTGATAGAAAGTCTTAATATCATGGAAGCCGATGATATTTCTCATAAAACCTTTGCTCAAATCGGTTTGATGTGTAAAAATTATTCTAGAATTAGGGGGAAAGTTGGAAAAACATTTCGGGGTCTTATAGTAGAAATGTAAGAGGAAACATTCCCAATTCATGTGGAGTTACAAGGGTAGAGTTAGGAAACCTATTGGAGAATTTCAATACTGATATCTTAGGAGAAATGGGTTCTCAACTAGATGCTTTACAAGGTAAGAAAAGGAAGGATGAAGAACGAATAACAATGAGCATTTTTTTTCCAAGATGTAGGACTAAACATCCCCAAAGGGAATGTCCATTAAACAACATCTCCATATATCACATTTGTACAAAGGAACATCCAAAAGAAAATTTCCCATCGTTTCTTGGGTTGCAATCCATATATAAGAGTGGGGATGTAGGTGAAACATCTAGGAGGCCTCCTTGGAAACCTAGAGACCAACCAGCATACCAGAACGTTCCACCACAACCACCACTCTATTATCCTCCATGCCAACCACCTCAATGGAACACATCAAGTTGGAATAATTGGCCACCTCAGTACCCTCCTCCTCAATTTATGCATCAGAAATATTGGTCACAAGGATGGAGAGGAAAACTATACCCTTAGTCACAACCTATCTCTACACCTAATCACCCTTATCCTCATCACCAAACAAATTTCCAGTAAATTTCACCTGGATTTGTGCCTCTAGTTCCTCTCATCACACAGCAACCTCATCACCTCCAGAATACAAACCCTCCTCGACCGACATTATTACCTGCACAACCAATAGCTAACCCAAATAATAAACCAACTCAATCTCTTAACAGCATTGAGTTGCAAACTATTCCATGATATCTTATTTCGACTGTACCTATACATGAAATTCAATTGCGATCTGGAAGAGTTGTAAATAACAAACCCAAGTCATCAATGATCCCTTATGAAGTTAATGACGAAGAAGATGATTCAAATGAACCCGTGAATGATGCTATTTTGGAGGATGTGAACATTTCGAAGATTCTAGTACACACCCATCCTCTGCAAGAACCCATTTAGGAGCAAAGAGTTCCTCCATTTCCGGAAAGACTAGTAATAGAAAAACATGTAGTTCATCCTAAGTATGACATTTTGAATGAATTAAAGAAGATCTATGTCAAAATTACTCTATTACAAGCTATCAAGGACATACCAATCTACAACAAGGTAATAAAGGAACTATGCATTAAACACCCAGGGAAGAAGCAAAAGGACCCTCTCATAAGTCATGTTATAGGACAGATGTCTGAATGTATGACAGATTAGTCCTGAACTGCAAAATATGCAAATACAGGAGCCCCAATAGTGGTTGTAGTTGTAAAAAATACCACCATACAAAATACATTAATTGATTTAGGATCCGCTATCAACGTGATGAGCACCGCATTTTTAGAAGTTTTACAGTTGAGACAATTCCTCCGACCTACCCCTTCCATCCTAGAACTAGCAGACCTTACTATGGTAAAACCTGCTGGATTCTTGGATGACATTATTGTATCAGTAGCCTCATGGGAATACCCTGTCAACTTTATGGTTATGGAATTAAAGGATCCTTCTAAAGGGCATCCTATTATCTTGGGAAGACCATGGTTAGCTACTACAAATGATTTTATAGGGTGTAGGGATGGAGAGATTACTATTTTCAATGGGTTGTCTACACAAATACTTATTTTATACACCCTAGCTCAACCAATAACCAAAAAATCATGGTGGTTGAATTGTTCTTTCGGGGATGAGGAATTTGATGACCTCTCCCTCCCTAGTGATTTATCTTAGGAACTTCAGGAGCAAACCACTGAGAATGTATTAAACCAGTTTGTTTCTTCCACAACTTGTATAGATTTTCCTTAGTCTTTTGCTCAATTCGATTAGATTTTTGGAGATGAGTTCCAAGAGAATATGGATCTCTCAATGTTTATGGAAACACCTTATGTCTTCACAATTGAGGAGAATACAGGACCCTATTCTATACCTTGTGAAGTTGGCCCTGGAAATTTTCTACATATAAACGCAGGGTTAAGTGAAAACCAACAAGCACAACTGCTTGAGGTTCTTAAAAAACAATTTGGAGCATTTGCATGGGAATACATTGATATGAAGGGTATACACCTTGAGACATGTATTCACCATATTTATATGGATCCAAGCATTTCACCTGTAAGGCAGCCTCAGAGGAGGTTGAGTCCTGCTCTAAAGGATATAGTAAAAGAAGAATTACAAAAACTCCTCAATGCTAGTTTTATCTATCATATCTCCGACAGTAAATGGGTGTCTCCTCTAGTGGTAGTCCCAAATAAATTCACAGGAAAATGGCGCATTTGTGTTGATTTTAGAGAGCTAAACAAAGGCACTCTTAAAGACTACTTTCCTTTACCTTTTATTGATCAAGTGTTAGATACCCTGTCAGGTAAACAATATTTTTTATTTCTTGACAGATATAGTGGATAAAACTAGATTTGAATAGAACTGGAAGATCAAAACAAGACCACTTTTACATGCCCTTGGGGAACACATGCTTATAGATTTTTTCCATTTGTCTTATGTAATGCACCTGCCACTTTTCAGCAAGCAGTCTTAGGAATTTTTTATGATCTTATACATGACTGTGTGGAGGTATATATGGATGATTTTACAGCCTATGGTAATACCTTTCAAGAAGCTCTTAACAACCTCGAGAAGGTCCTAATCCGATGTCAAGAAACGAATTTATCCCTTAGTCATGAAAAATGTCAAATGTTACTAACAGAAGGTATAAATATGAAAATTTATCCCTTAGTCCTAAATATGAAAATTTTCCTTATAATTTCAACATGCTAGTTATTTTCCCTCCAACTCCATTTATTCTCATTGTTTTCCCCTTTCCATGAAGGGTGACTTAGGTGGCTTCCATTTGACAACAATGGAAACAAAAGGAGATATAACCAAGCCAAAGTTTGAGAGGAGAGGTGACTGTTGGGCCCATAAATGACACCTTTTTTACCACCCTTACCTACCTCTTTTTTCTTCATCCTACTCTATTATGTAAACTAAATAGATGTCTTTACTTCACTCGGTCCCTCGATTCATAAAAGTATGGTTAATCATTGTATTATTTTATTAATGCTTAGGATTGTTGTAATCAGGGCTTTGCATATTAAATTATGCTAACATATCACTAGTACAAGTGATCAATTTTGCCACGGAAAAACGTGGAAATATCCACGGAAAAGCGTGGATATTGCCACGTTTAAGTGTTTTTTGTTCCGTGGAAAATTTTTCGTCGCAATAGCGACGGCCCCTAATTTTCGTCGCAAGAGCGACAATGTAGTCCGTCGCTATATCCACGCCTAACCGTCTATGTATCCCTGTCTGGCCGTCGATGTATCCACGGCCTGTCGTCGATGTATCCACGGAGCTTTGGCGCTTCATCCACGGTTTTCCGTCGCTCTATCCACAGCTCCTCGTCGATGTATCCACGGAGTTCCGTCGCTATATCCACGCCTAACCGTCTATGTATCCCTGTCTGGCCGTCGATGTATCCACGGCTTGTCATCGATGTATCCACGGAGCTTTGGCGCTTCATCCACGGTTTTCCGTCGCTCTATCCGCAGCTCCTCGTCGATGTATCCACGGAGTTCCGTCGCTGTATCCACGAAACTGCGTCGATGTATCCACGGATTACCGTCGCTGTATCGACGGTTGGTGAATTTTAAAAAAAAAAAAAATATTTGCAGCCGTCTCTATATCCACGGTTAGTGAATTAAAAAAAAAATATATATATTTGCAGCCAAGAAGATTGGGTACCAAGCAACGAAGATCTTTCTTTCATTGTCTTCAGGGTGCCAGCCTATATGAAATATGATGA